>JAKSYS010000028.1:0-197214 GCA_022925895.1 Fragilaria crotonensis
AATTTCTGATTCTCGGAGATATTTGTGAATCCTCAAACACGACACCATCATTCCCACTGAACTCTTCTCCGTTCATCGACGTGGACCATCTAGCTGTTAAAGGTTGGAACAAACCTTAGATTAATCACTGGAACACAGTCTGGAGTTTCCTAGTGCTTTGGAAACAACATCATCTAATTGCTGTCGTCATGGACGAATCTGACGATCCGTATTCAATTTTGGGCGTTCCGTCTCACGCCTCGACGGCCCAAATCAAGGCTGCCTATCGTAAATTGGCGCTCCAACATCATCCGGACCGTCAGGCGGATGAATCATCCAAGCATCGCGCTGCGCAGGTATTTGTCAAAATATCCAATGCCTACGAGATTATTGGAGACGAACAGCGTCGTCAAGAATACGACAGGGAACGACAAGAAGAAGAGGATGCACGGAACTACCGTAATTCGCGACGAAATCAACATCAGCATCATCCTTTTCATTTTCATGACCCAATGGAGGTGTTTGCTCAAGTCTTTGGGCAAGAATTTGGCACACAATCGCGTGGAAGAGGAGGAATGGATTCATTTTGGAGCACTCCCTTCGGTGGTGGAGGCATGTTTGGCAGCCACTTTGGACAGCGAGGTGGAGGAGGTTTCTTCCATGACGATCCTTTCTTCAGTGACCCTTTCGGAAGGCCCATGGGTGGCGGTGGTGGCATGAATGGTATGTTTGGTATGATGCAACAGCAAATGGATATGATGCGACAACAACAGGTGCAACAGCGTTCCGGGCAAGGATACAACAACTCCGGATACAATAACTCCGGATACAACAACTCCGGAGGATTTTCGTCTTCATTCTACTCCTCTTCGTCGTCCTCAAACTTCACAGGTGGACACCGCGAATCGGTTTCAACAACCACACGCATTGTTAATGGGAAGCGACAGACCATCACTGAGAGAGTCATTAGCAAGCCGGATGGCACGGTGGAACGCCACGTTGAAACGGATGGAGATGCTGACTTTCCGCCGCCACAATTGGAACAGAGCCAAGAACCCCAGACGATTGAGGATGGCAGGAGACGACGGAAACGACAGCAACGTTGATCTACGGCATTTTCACTGCAGGCGATTAGTTTAGCTCTTCATGAATATTAGGATTGTTCTTGTATTTCCACTATCTTTTGCGATCGTATCACTATTTCAGCTAGGCATAAATGGCAGTCGGTCTAACATATCTAGTTAGACCATTCCGTCAGAGGATCGAAATAGTTGGTTTCCGGGGTCCGTCGCTGCAGATACTTTGATTCGATGGTTGAAGCAATCCTCAATAACTTGTGTTCCATCCAAGCATCGCCTAACAATTGAAATCCGATCGGCAATCCCGTGTCGCGCTCGTATCCCACAGGGACGCTGAGCGCGGGAAGACCAAGGAAGTTTGCCAACGGAATGAATCGCATCACCTTGTACACCAATGGAGTGTTGCTCTCCCCTGTACTTCGGAAACCAGAATATGGCTTAGGTACCTTGAAACCCAGAGTGGGCGAGACAATGGCATCCACATTCTGATCTCGGAAAATCTTGTTACGCACCCAATCTATAGCCCACGTACGAACTTGTTCGCCGGCCAAGACTTCAGCAGCCGTTAGTTGCTTTCCCAAGGCAATGGTAATGTCAGTGTTGGCTTCCAGCCAAACGGCGGGATCATAGAATGCAGAATCCCACGCGGCTGCCAACTCGCTGAGGATCTTGAGGCCGTGCGCGAGGTGAATCTCACGCAGGTGAGGGATTGTAATGTTGACAATTTCCGCACCCTGTTCCGTCAGAAATATAACCGTGTCCTTGCATGCTTGGACGACTTCAGGATCCGAATGTAGAAAATGGTCCCAATAAATGCCAAGTCTCATACCCTTGACAGAATCCTCCAGTCCACTAATGTGTGCCGGCGGAACTCCAAGGGTTCCACCATCGTACATGTCGGAATAAAAGTGATGAGTGCTGCTCTCATTTTTCTTCTGGCTCATGACTAGATGTGCCAAGGCCAAGTCGGCTGCGGATGCCGCCAGGGATCCGGCCTTGATGACGCTGCAACCCACAGCAGCATCTGTTTCAACCCGTCCAAAGGTGACGGCAAGCCCAAAGGTCCCCGACATGCTGGCCGGGATGCGAATGCTGCCACCTCCGTCGAATCCCAGGGCAATGGGTGCCAGGCCGGAAGCGACTAGGACGGCCGATCCAGAACTGGATCCTCCAGGATAGTAATCTAAATGGTAGGGATTGAAGGGACCATCAAAGGCCAGGGAGTAGCCGAGAGGTGTTACGCCACCTTCGGTGGAGACAGTCACGCCCAGAATAATCGCACCGGCTTGTCGAAAGCGTGCCACCATGATATCATCCTCCACATCCTCCATGGCGGTGTAGTTCGATGCTGTCGTGGGTGTGCAATGCAGACTCCCATAGCACAAGACATGGCCTCGGACGTGCACCATATCCTTGACTCCAATGGGTACGCCATCCAAGACCGAGAGTGGTTTGCCGGCCTTATATCTTAGATCTGATTCTGCAGCCTGTCGCAGGACATCGTCGGGACGGAAGGAAGAAAAAATGTGCAAGTGCTCCAAGGTATCGCACCCCTGAAGCACCTTGGTCAGGACCTGCGTCGGAGTTGCCTTGCCCGATTGGTAGATTTGGTGGTAGTCCATAACGGTCCGATATTTGGTCCCTTCGGCGCAATTAGTTTGAAGCCCTCGCGACGCGACAATGGATTCTGAAGTTGTCGCTAGTGCGGCATGTGTGTGATAGTCGTAATCTGCGGCCGAAAGTCGTGCCAATGGATAGTAGGTGGCAGGCACTCCGGCAAGTTTCGTGGCAGCCAAGTTTCGAATCAAGTGGACGTCGTTCTGGTTCAAGAGGAAGCGAAGAATGAAAGGTCGCAGTGGAGTACGGGTGACGATCCAAGTTATGACGGTGAGGAGGAAGCCTGACATTGCCGGGGCATCGAGTTCAATAATGTTGTACTCCGAGTACGAGTAGTCTATGGACATGGCTTTCGTCGCGGGGGGAAGGATAGGAACCTCTTGGATAGCCAACATCATGGCAACCGCAATGGCAGCCACAAGGACTGTCAACCACATCATCGCCACTTCCTTTCTCTTGTTGGGTAATCCTAAACCGGCTTGTTTGTCACGTGTCACTCGTTCCTGGCAAAAGAGGCACAAATGCCACTTAAACCTGTCGAAAATAAAGTTTCTACAATCATCGGGCGACCACAAGGTCGACCTGTATCAGACTCAGAATCAATCACGGCCAATGACAAGATCATTGTGTTGGCTTGTGTCGTTCGTCCTGCTTCCTGGAGAGATCGAAAGTGTGATATCTGGATTTTCGACAGCTCCCTTTACGCAGTGCAAGTATCGAACTCGTATGTACGACGGTACCAGTACGTCACTCCGAGTATTGAACAAACAACAAACTATAGACTGTGTGCTGTACAAGTAGTACGGAGTACCGGTACTACTGGTGAACCCTCTACGGAGTGCTGGAGTACGATGTACCAGGTACCAGGTACAAGTACCAGTACCAGACAGGAACAAGGAAGTGAACGAGAGTGCGCTGTGTATTGTACTGTAGGACCTCGTTACGTATGCATATCATATGACATATGACATATGACATATGAGGACACCTGGGACTGGGTACTTGTACTCAGCATACCGATATGCATATGCATATGCATACAATTCACAGGTCACAGGGTAGACTACCGTAGCAACTGTAGTCTGTAGTACCCTGGTATTCGTTCTACTGGAGTACTAATGAGAGCGTAGAATGTTGCACAATGGAGCGGGTATTGTACTCCAGGCGTACCTGGTACAAGTACTTTAAACTTTAAACTCGGAGGACTGATATGTACCGCAAAACCTACGTCTGGCTCAAAACCTACGGCTGGTGCACTACTCATCTGGAGCCCGAAAAGTTACTGGCGACTGGTGCCGTCTCGCGACTAGCGACTCGCGAGGCAGTCGCATCGCGATCATCTTCCCAACGTCGTGGTTTGAGTTTCACCCTGAACATGAGTGCTTTCTTTGTATCACAACGTAGTGTGTTGCAATGATACCAGATGATCTTGTGTGCTGCCTGCTGTGTCAACTAAACGCGGCATGATTACTGATTGACCTTGACCAAAAAGCATAATGTGCGGCTTCGTGGTCCGTCTCGCCTTTCCTCCACGTCGTAAGATCTTGTCTCGGATGGTTATCTACGACGAGTGTCAGGGGAGGCGAAGGGGAACAACAGAAACAATTACTGCGAGTTCTTATTACGGTAATGATTGTCGTGGCAGTATTTTGTCAGTGAAATCGAAAGCATCCATGATTCATTGTTCGTGGTATCATCACTCCTCACATGCACCTCCAGAAGTTCTGATGGGCGGTGATTTTGTGGGACTGTCGGCTACATTTCATCCTCAAACTGGAGCGTTGATTCCTATACCGGAATACATGATACCAAAGTCTCTTGTCGAATGGGGTCAAGCACCGACCAGTCTCCAGGTATTCGCATCCGAAGATATCGACCCCAACGACGGGAGTTCACCACAACACCTTCGCCGACAAACTTGGACCATGTATCCCGAGACCGACTGTGGGATGGAGAATATTCAAACACACCGTGTCGCACCAGTGCAACAATTCGTGGAGCATGTTGTTTCGAATCGGCTTACCGCCGCCATCAAGAACGATGACGGCGACATTAATAGTACAAGAAGACGAAGAAATGACGACATCCCCTCCGCCACCGCCCGAGTATGGACCGACCACCTTCCTACAACGGATGCAGCGTCAAACACCGTCATTTTGTGGAAAGTGCCTTTGTCGCCTTTGCCAAGAATGACGACCAGCATCGCATTCGTATAGCTGTAGAAGTCGAAATCGATGAGAGATATGACGGCACCAACAGCCACAGCAGTACTGCTTCATCGAGTAGTTACAACATTGTCTCGCCGATCAAGATTGTTTTGGAGCGGCGGTTGGATTCGGTTTCGACATTCGGCTCTCATTTCACCAAGGGAGGAGGCTTGGATGCGGCACAAATGACAAGGTGGATGGGACCAATCCTTCCCATGTATGAGTCCTTTGCCGGCAACCCCATGGTAGGAAAATGGAGAAGAAACATGCCCTCGGGTGAAGGCACGTTACACTCCACTGACGTAATGTTTCCGGGGCACTTAACCCTTTCGTATGGAACTCTGGGCAATTTATGGATACTTGAAATGGGCCAAATTGTTCCCGAAGATCAAATCCAACATTTGGTCAGGCTTAGCTTTCATTCTCCATCCGCCGTCGAAATTGAAACCTGGGTCGAGCCAGGAGAGTTTGCGTCGTGATTTTATCGTGGCTCTGGGAATCAGCGGGCATATCACCCACATCGTCAGGGGCTGTCCGAATTTGGCAGAACAGAAAGACAAACCATGTCCTTTTGTTGTGGCTCGCCTCGGAATAATTGACACTCTACAAACACTAGTAGTAGAACGATGTCAGTCAGGTCAGTCTGGTAGCTATGATGCCTAGAGATTTCATAAATCATGCACTACTTGTACTTATATTGGACGGGGACGTTCACTGGAATGCAGCACTGCACTTGTCTGTTGACTGCATTTTATTCCTATGATATGATACAGTCCTACATACAGTACCACACATGTATGGTACTACTAGTACTGTAGTATGTTTTCGTTTACTCGTATACAAAAATGTTTATCATTGATACATCTCACAATGAATCTTTATCCCCGCATACACCAATTCTTTTGGGTCATGTGTCACCTTGAAATGGATCTCGTCGCGCACAACAATACACCGATACAGAAACTCCGAGTAGTCTACGACAGTACTCTTTGCAGATATGTAGGGCCAAGTGCAGGAAAGTCGTCAAGCCTTACCAACAGATCTGATCCTTGGTTGAATTGATCATTGCAAACTATAGCGACGATGGAGGTTGCTGCTATCGGAGCCGCCGCTTCGTTCTCGTTGGCTGATGTGAGTTACGACGAGGATAAAGTGAAGGACGGATCGCAATGCAACTGCATGAGTATGATGACTCTTTTGCTAGTAGCCGCAGCAGGTACGTTGTCAAGTGCGAAGTCAATGTGACGACCCAAAGCGTTATAATGCCCTTCACTTACCAACATGTTGTCTCCCTCTATTGCATAACAACAGCTATCTTTGCAGGTTTGTCCATGGCCATCGAAGGGTCTTCGATTGTTCTTGTTGCCGGGATCGTTTCTCTCGCAGTCACACCCATTGTCTTGCTGCAGCGATTTCAACTCAGCAGGATGAGCAGTAAGTCTTTGGCCGTCTCGAGTGCTCGGTCATTATCGTTATTATCATTTCATTTTATACTCACCTCGTTGTCATAGCCCTCCGACAGGTTCACAATCGTCTACGTCAAGATGTGAATCGACTGACCGCGGAGAATGCGGATCTGGAACACCAGACCGCTCGGCTGTCGGAAAAGGCTGAGCGCGTCACGATTGTCGAAACAAATTTACAAAAAATGGTGGGAACACAGGGGGGAACAGTAGACTCGTTTGTCGCGCTCGTCAAGGACAATGGCGCCATTATCGAGGAGATGAACAGCCTCCTCACGGCACAAGTCGCACAGCAACTCATGGCGACGATTGTTCGAGTCGATCATGATCAAGATTTTCAACTTTCGGACAAGGAAATCAGTGAATTGATTATGCGTTTGGGAGCAATGAAGGGAGTTGATACCATTGATGAGCAGCAGCTGCGAAAGGTGCTGTCGCAACGTAAGGGAGTGGAAGGTGTCTACAGTGTCATTCAGAACATGCAGGATAGCAAACAAAAGTCCATGATTGAAGTCTCCTCTCGGGCCCTAGTGTTTTGAACATGTTGGGTTGGATTTATGCCGGCTTTGAGCAACATGCGTCGCATGGTATTGCATGCAAATAACTGCTATAGCAACGAATCGTTCGATGCTTCACACTTTTTCACTTTTCGAAGCCTTGGTATTTGACTGACCTCATGACTATGTATAGAGCTCAGTCATACGTCAAGCATCTGAGAAACGCTCACGGCAAGTAACAATAGTCTGTCTTCGAATTGTCATGCCCGACACAACCAGGAATTTCACCAGGACCATCCTTGATGAAGCATTTTAAGCCTGGCATGCAATCCTCATCCGAATCACAGTCCCCTTCGCAGCGGTTGCAGCGCAATGTTGGAGTGCAGCTGCGAATATTAGTGCTTAGAGGAATGCGATTAAGTGCAGACATTGGAGGAGAAACTTGAGGGCTTGGCGACGACCCAGTCAAATCCTTGGTGACACAATAGTCACGGTCTGACGAACCAAGGAAAGCCAACAGTGAGCCTCGACATGAAATATCAAACGCAAAGCAGAACCGAACATCTAAAACTTACTTGTCTCTGCGTCGCCTTCACACCCCGGGACCGGCGAGTCTTTGGTAGCACCAATACGTTGGAAACATACGAGCTCTGCTCCACGGCACTGGTGGTCGTCATCGCAGTCGCCCTGGCATCGATCGCAAGGATTTGCGCTGCTGCACTCCTCGTCGCGAAGTCTTAACTGGTTGTCACCATCAGAAGGACCATGCAGGTCCGTTGCAGGAGCTGAAGTGATTGGAGGTGACGCAGCCATATCCCTGGTGATGCAATAGTCGCGTTCTAACAAAAGGTCAAACCGCAGAAGTGAGATTCAAAGGTAACATAAGACACGAAGTAGAAGTAGTCTTTACCCACTGACCTTCCACTGTGTTTCCTTTGCACCCTGGGACCGGTGAATCTTTGTTGCTGTCGTTACGCTGGAAGCACACGAGCTCGGCGCCCCTGCATTGGTGGTCGTCATCGCAGTCTCCCTGACATACGTCGCAAGGACTCTCGCCGCTGCACTCCTCGTCGCGGAGCCTCAGCTCGTTGTCGAGACCTGATTCATAATCGCTGGCTGCATCGTAAAGTTCCATAAGGTTCGTGGACCAGCGGCGAGCTACTCCGAGTATTTTGCATGTAGTGTTCTCAACAATTTCGCCGGCCTTGGGGTGATGGTCTTGGTTGATACACTGATCAGGGCCGCCTAGTGGACTCAGCTCAAACGGTTTGCCATCCGAGCGAAAGCCCAAAATGATTTGGGCTTCGTCAGTGCTGCATCCCTTTAGTTCGTACTGCGTTGTGGACACTCGATGTAAACACAGGTTGTGGTACGCTGTCTTAAAGCGACCACCATCAGAGTCTGGAAGGTAGGTAAACTTCTGGTCGTCGTTGTCCGCCGCGCACTTTTGCCACCACAACGTGCCCCCTTCCTTACAACCCTCCTTACACTCCCAGCACCACTTGCGTTCCCGAGAATACTCCTCCTGCCAACAGTAGCCCAATTCCCAATGCATCTTTAGTGAAAACAAACGAGGACCTATGGCAGTCCTGGACATGATGTTATGTGCATGCGCAGCGTTTCCACGGAGCGCTCGCCCAAAAGTCGAGTCTGTTGTTTTCATTTCGATGGTACGATAGCTGCTTTTCAGTCCATCATCATCTTCGCGGCCTTCAAGGGCGCGTCCAATCGGTGGTGGACAACGGGGATCCACATCCCATGCCAAGGAAAGGTGAACCCGACATAGCAACACAAACAACACGGCCACAAATCTTGTGACTTTCATGGCTTCAATTATACCGTCATTGTGCTCTCTGTTGCATTCCTCTCCGATTTTGTTGGATGAGACACTCCGGTTTTGAGGTATTGTGTGGAGTCCTCGGTATCTGGCGGGATTGACTCGCAAAAAGTGGCGAGAAAAATCTTGAGTACAGGAACAAATTCGTCGAAATCGTCCGATTTGTCTCACACACGAAGACATAAAGAGTCTCTATGTGTGCACGTACTCCGAGTACTACTAGTACTGTACGCCAAAAGCAATGAATGTCTGAGAGTATGGTCCCCGGTCCCCGGATTCAGTGGTACGGCGTCCATTCGAGTATGCGATCCACGCCACGCGAATTTACGAGTGTCTAATACATCTTGATTGAGTTCTCCGCTTCGTTTGTTTCTAACCTTTCCTTCCTTTTTAAGTAATTTGTTGGTCATGATTGTATAACTTAAACAGTTTATCAGACCCAGCAGTGTCAATAGGAGAAAGTGTCCTTGTGTATTAATGAAGCCGGCATTTATATTGCTTCCATCCCTCTGTCATTGGTACGAGGTGATGTTATGCTCTGACATGTATGAGCAATGAAGGTTGGCCACCGCCATGGAGTCATCTCACTGACACTGGGAGGATTGGTCTAGGGAGAACAAAACAAGGCAGTGAGGATGCACACCCATCATCTCAACACGGCCACGCTGCCAGCAGTCATCAATCGAGGAGTCATTACACATGCATTGCTCATGATAGTCACCCTAACCATATTTATGCAGATATGATGCACCCAGGCCTAGCTAGCTATTATCACCCTTGACGACGAGATGTTTACCGGCTTGGAGCATCAGCAAATGCACTAAATGTTGTTGCACGTGTTTGGGTTGAGGGACATTCCCTCCCAAATGCAACCTATCAACCAGGCCTAGCTATTATCACCCTTGACAAGATGTTTACCGGCTTGGAGCATCAACAAATGCATTAAATGTTGTTGCACGTGTTTGGGTTCAGGGACATTCCCTCCCAAATGCAACCTATCAAGTTTGATGGGTTGGAGGACATCAAAGATTTGGCCCATTATACTGAAAGTGGAGTCTGGATGGGATTGGCTCCTACCACCAAGTTAAAGGCTGTTAAGTTTTGGATCAGCAAGAGATTTGCAAGAATGCAGCTTGTGACCTCATGGAATTAACTTAGTACGCTTTTATTGGCAAGCTGATTTGCAAGATGTCCTTGGCAAACTCTGACAAAGAAGATGCCAATGGTAAGTTTTACTCCCCAGATGTATTTAATGCAAGCAACTATAAGAATTGGATAAAGTGGAGGGTATCAAATTACCTGGACTCCTCAAAGAAAGGAAAATCTGGCATGCCATTGTTTTATGTTATTCAGCACCCAGCAGATGCCTACGCCAATGATGCACTGGATGAGTATGCCATCACCTTGTGGGCGGCATCATTATATACACTGGCTGCAGTACCTTGCTTACAACTGAGAGGTTTGTCACCTCATCAATCTTAGAAAAACTCGCAGAGGATGGTGATGGAAGGGTTGTGCACTTGTTGGCTGCTTCGTGAACTCGGCAAAACACATGATATGAGACGTGGCGCACCTGCAAATGCCAAGCTTCAAGTATTGCTCTGGAAGACTGGAGCCTCATTTTCTTTTGAGTTGTTATACCTTACTACCCACTCAATGTGGCATTCAAGGCATGGGATGATGTACTTTATTACTGTACCTGGTACTTGAGTACTCAGTACTGTCGAACTGTTGAAGTGCACCTAGTACCTACTACTGTACCTACTATACCTGGCTGGTGGCTGGTACTGTACTTTGTAACGTCCAGACTGCATCTGCGTACCAGTACCTGGTACTAGTACTTGTACAGTGTTCAGCTTTGTCATGCTTTAATTAGATGTCACTCACCTCTCACGTCTCAGTCGGTGTCCACATCGTCACTCCTCCGTTCTCTCATCACATTTATCAGCCTCAAGTTTTTTTTTCAATTCCGGCCTCTGCCCTGTTTACCGTCACCTCTCATTTTCTTGTCTCCTTACATTGCACCTGGTCTCGGGGCATCATCTTGCAATACACCTCAGTATACATCAAACAACAGATTGAAGTAACAACAAGTTTATAAGATCAGTGCCTCATGAGTCGGTGACATAACGGCATCGAACTCTTCAGTCTACCAAACATGACACCTCAAGACCTAGAACGAATTGTCTTGTTGGCTGCAGACGTAAGCAAGCCCCAAAGCCAATGGGAAGCCACAAGTATGCTTACGCAGTGGCTCAATGCTTCCAGTGATGCCGGTTCCAGTCTATTCAAGTTGTTGAAGTGGTCACAGCAGGAGCCTGCCGTATTCTTTGCTCTTACTACGCTTCAACGAATAGAACTCAAACCGGACGAACGAAGGGAGTTGAGAGCGCTCCTCATGTCTTACTCAAATTCGATGGCAACACATATGCAAGTCAAGGTTGGAGTTGTATTGGCAAAGATCATTCAACAAGACTTTGTATCTAGCTGGAACTCAGCATTTGATGACCTTTACAATACAGGAAACTCAATTTTATATCTTCGAACACTGGATGCCTTGTTTGAAGCCAGCTACTCTGAAATCGATCCAGTGACCCGGGAACTGAAGGACTATCTACGAGGCATCTCCGTTGGGGCTACGTCCCCATCCATACCCGTCGAACAAACGATTTCAGCGCGAATCTTGCAGCGACTACTGGCCATGTTTGCTAATGATGAATACCCAGTGTTGACACTAACAGTGCTCAAGAGAATGATTTCGTGGGTTGATATTTCACTCGTCATGCAAGAAACTTTTATGAATTTGCTCTTCCGATCGTTGCAACAACAGGATCCCGATGCTGCTGTCCTTGTTATCGAGACTTTCTCGGAATTGGTAGGTCGTGGCATGGACGCTGAGAAGAAAATTTCCTTGCTGCAGGATGCAAGGATACTTGAAAATATCGCTATGAATGTCAATTTGGAGACCCTGGATGCCTCACCCATAGAGGTTGTTATTGAGGTTGCAAAATTTGTTAATGTTACTGGTTTGGAACTAATTCCATCGTGGGAGGATCAGAAAGTTGCGGAGAGTCTTTGGCACCAAATTCTGGCTTTATTCTTTCGTTGCTTCGCATACGATGATATCGACGTATCGGGCGCCGTGATTCCGCTGGCTTGCCGGATAGGAATTAGCATGGAGAAAGCGGATTCACTTAGTCGGGGCCTTCTGCCGCAGCTCCTTAGCGTCATGTACGAACAAATGAAGTATCCTGTTGATTTTCAGTTTGATTATGAAGATGAGGAAGAGTCCGAAGAGGAGGTCTACAGAACTGAACTGCGAAAATTGAACCAGAGATTGGTTCGGTCTGTTCCTGACACTTGCCTACAATTCACTTGCGAGGCTCTAGCCAGTTTGCCACTACCAATTTCTTCATCGTCGACACGCGACGTTGAAGCGGCACTCCGACTTGTTTACCACTATTGTGAAGGTGTTCGGCCATCCCCTGGACTCAAGGTGGTGATGAAGAATGATACCTTTCTGGCGATCCTGGCTGCTCTGCATCGAAGTGACATACCGACGCATCCGCATCGAGAAGTTTTGCTACTCTACTATGACGTTGCCGTGCGGTATGCTGCGATTTATGAAAAGCAGCCTGACCTTCTTCCTCGTATCCTGGAAGCACTCAGTGGCGTTCGAGGTATACAACATGAACACGTGCGAGTCAGAAGTCGCTCGTGTTATCTGCTTTTGAAGTTGGTAAAGGCGCTCGTGAAGATTATGAGTCCTTATGTTGAGACCGCAGTGACTGGAATCCATGGTTTGCTCTCGAATCCCACAAAGTGCCCGCTCAGCGCGGACGATGGCTTGTATCTTTTCGAGGCAATCGGAATACTGCTCGGAAAGACTGGGTTACGAGAAGACTTGCAGCAGCAGAGCCTGTCGAAGGTGATGACTCCTCATATTCGAAACATCGAAGACCTACTGCAATCCCCTGAATTGACTCAGGATTCAGAACGATACGGCACGATGCTTTCGAATTCGGTAGCTGCTATCGCTTGTCTCAGCAAGGGCTTCCAATCTCCTCCACACTCTGTGCAACTTGTCTTGGCTGATACAATGAGCGTTGCGTTGTCTGTCTTTAGAGCTCTCCCTACTCACGACGGGGTGCGCAAGAATTGCACTGGGTTGTGGCAGCGAATGACACAATGCCTTGGACCAAAGGTTTTGCCGTACACACCACAATTTTTGGCCCTTCACATCGCAAATTGCAACTCTGATGACATTCAAATTGCTGCGCAAATAATGAATCAATGTTGCATAAAATTCAAACAGGATGCGGCATCTGTGCTTGATGATGCCTTATTGCCGTTTCTACGCAAGTGTCACAGTCTCATCCCAGAGACTGAAAACGGCCAGGTAGCTCCACATTTACGAACAGAACAGCTCTCTATCCAGAAGCTTACGTTCGTTGTTTTGCAGCATATTGTAACGCACAACGCAGCAGAGGTATTGGTCTCACCACAAAACGCAGGAAGCTTTGAAGACATTCTTCAGATCATGAGCGATGGAGCACTCAACGTGGAAAACCCGCTCATCCAGAAGACGTGCATTCAGTTCTTTCGAGACTTAGTGGATCAATGGGGTAAAGATGAGCAACAAGGCAATGGAGTTAGTACTATCAAGCGTGGCTGCATTCGTTATGTATACGAACGCCTCTGTCCTGCCGTGTTGAAGTACCTCTTGTCGCCGTTGTTCGATGAAAGGGATGCCATGCAATCCCGTATAACTTCCGAATTTGGCCACCTGCTATTCAGTCTGAAGCGCGCACGAGGAACAGACGAATTCATTCAACAAGTTGTCCACAGGACTTTGCAGAACATTGGTTGCCCACCCAATATTTTGGGCGGGTTTCAGGCAGCCTCGAATGAACGTGAATTCGATCTCTGCCTACAAGAAACAATGAAAGTACTCAAGCCGACGACTAGCTGACAACTTTTCGGCAACCGTCTGGCACTTTCTTACCGTGAAGTTGGTTAAGCTTAAATGACTACGAGACGTTTGCGATTTCAACTGCGCAGCTTGTATTCTTCCTCGTTCGTCACGTCAGTGCCTCCATATTGCCTACCGAACTTGTGCTTCCATACCTGATCAGGTGAATCAACTCATGTGCTTCCCGTAGTTTCTCTATTTCTTGTCGAGGTTGGATCCGTTCCCTCCTCCAAAAATACAGGCCAAAGCAACATGTTGCCACGAGAAGAAGCGCCACGACTGTGTCCAATCCCACGTCAGCTCCCGGCGGCCCAAACGCAGTCGCGTCAACCAAACTTGCTCCCAGTAAGCCTTCAGTGGTATCGGTGTGTGGCCTGGCACATTCTAGAAGAGAGCCAGCTGTAAGGAAGCGTCGTTCGCCATGCAATACCTTGTCGTGCCATTTTTTCATAATGTGGCCGTTGGTGGATAATCGAGTTTCACCAAATCCAATCTTGTGCCACATGGGTTGTGATTCCCAATCGCAATTAATGTAGGACCACATGGCAACATCGTACTCGTCGATTAGATCAAGAATTGGTTGGAACCATCGATCCCAAGGGTCCATCAAGTCGTATTGTTGAGTGATGTCCACGTCCAGATCAATACCACCGAAGGGTGTAGATTCAGCAATCATGGTGGGTTTGCCTCGCACATTCGCAAATTCCAAGACTTCCCTAATATCTTCAGGTCGGCCCTCACCTTTGGACCAGGGAAAGAAGTGTTCGAATACAGAAACACCTATCCAATCGACGTATTGGTTTCCTGGATAATAGTCCTCAAGAACTCCCTTCCGTCGAGCGGCCCAGGAATGCCATACGAACTGTACCTTGTCGTGACAAGCAGGTCGACGTCGACAAGCTAGGACCAAGTTGACGAAAGCTCTTTTATAGGAGTCTGGATCGTCAGAATATCCAAAGGAGGGATTGTCAAACTCATAGCCAACTCGTAAAAATATTTGACTCGCATTGCTGGTTGACAAGTATTGGACAAGAGTATGGACATTTGCATCTAGTGCTCCAGAGTTGACATCGTTGCAACCAGCAGTACCATTGAGCCATAAACCAATCTGTAAGCCAACATGCTGCTCTGGGAATAGTGAATGCAGGATACCGTCTGCGTATTCGACACCTGATCCGTAGTCGACAGGCTTGTCAAGACCCCGAAGAGTTTGAATGTCTGTGTACACCATGGCAGCTGCTGGAGAAAAGCTTGAAAGGGGAGCCGTCCTATAAGGAGAGAGAGGACGCAAGTGAGACGATGGCCAGGAGAAGGAAACCACTTCTCGATTACCCTAGAACTGTTGATGGCATCATGGAGTCCTCCGAGTACACAGCATATGCGAAACCGATCGTGTGGATACTTATGACAATCAAACGTCACTCGATTGACTTACCTTCCAGCATGCAACGAAGCATTGTATTGCTCGGTGGTATATTCCTGGATTGAAAAGAGATCTTGGCCGATAGTCAGGTAGGTAGATCCTTTGGGTGGTCGGCAGAAATTCCTTAACATGTTGGCATTGGTTGCAGGTTGCAGGTGATCTGGCGGGTTTTGGGAGTTGAGAAACGATGATGCTAAATTATGATTCTCCCATCACGAAATTCGACGTTCAATGATGGCAATTGTATCACGGTTTCTGGTATTCTCGTGAGTATGCTGTATTTGCAACGCGTGACGCATTCAATTTAGATCTGATTTCGAGTTACACAAATGCTATATTCAATATTCGTACTCGTCGGACCTCGGAGCATCACACATTTTTTGTTTGTCGTGAAGATACGAAACTGATGCAAATGATACCATGAATTCGGCAGTAATGAAGTATTCCATACACCTGGCGATCGCGCGATCTTCATGAGGGACTTGCTCGCTCCCTCGCCCACTATGGGATCAATCAGTCGAGGCGACTCTGGAGAGCCAACGTGATTTGATCGTCATATGTCGTGGGTCCGCTTGTCTGTCTGTGCGATGAGATCTGATATCGCGCAACCAGCCGTCGAAGCTAATAAGCGAAGATTCTCACCTTTTGTACTGCCTTTAAATCATACGAATCTACTGGGAAAGTCAGCAGGAAGTCCCGGCCACGTGCCTTCTGGCCATGAAAGATTCACAACTTGACACCTACAAGCATGCAGTCCAACATCTGAAATTACCAGGTAAAAGGTACTGTACAAGTACCAAGGGAGCTACCGGTTGGATCTGCATTCGTCATTGCAGTTGAGAAATTCTCGACAAGTGCAATGATTCCCCAGGCGACATTGCTGCTCTTGACAGCCGTGATATTACCAGCAAATTCCCTGGTAGTGCCAACGCGACCTGTCAATAGCTTTGCAAAAGCTGCCCCAGTTGAAGAAAACTCTCTGCCAAGTTGGATGGAACTGGGGAGAGGCTTGTTGGAAAGCATGTTCGTTACTTCCAACAAGCCTGCCACCGAAACCAGGATCCAGCTTTTTCCTTGGTGCGGAGAAAAATACTATTCTGATTTAATCCGTGAGGGAATTAACTATTTGGAACGTGCTGACGATATAGTCATGGTCTTTGAAAGCCCATCGGCTTCCTCTACGTGTGGCACATCATTTTGTAATGAAGAAAAGTTTAAGTTCTTGGATTACCCACTTCCTCGACCTCCAGTCCTCGGAAGAACAATTCTCGGTCCTCTTCGATATGCCGCTATGAGTGGAGCCTCATATCCTACGTTTCTTCACGCTGCTCCTCCCCCAAAACTGATCGAGCACTGGTGCAAGACAATCCCCAATTTTTCGATTCCTAAATTTGTTCACAAGGTACCGTCATCAAGTACCGTTTGCGCCTTTTTACCGTTGGAAAGTCTGGCAAATCGACACCTTATTGACCCTGTTCTTCACTTCAAAGTGGCTGGAAAAGATGCGATTCCAAAGATGACCTCTCACACCACAAGGATGTTGCCCAATACTCGACCAGAAAGCAGACCCTGCGTTGCCAAGATTTCGCAGTCCATGGGAAGTCGCGGAATTTTCGTTATTCGCGACGATGCCGACGAAGTTGAGTTTGAAAATTTCTGGAGAAACGCCAATTATCCTGAGTATGTGATCACTGCTTGCGTCGATATCGGGCGTAATCTTGCTTGCCACTTTTTCATTCACCCGTGGGGTGACATTACTTGGTTCGGGTCGTCGGAGAATGAGCCAGACGGAAGTGGTGGGTGGTCGGGGGATTCCACAATGCGGATGGCAGACCAAGACAACCTCCGCACATTACTCACACCTTATTGTCTTGACGTTGCCAAATATTGCAGCGCACAAGGATATTGGGGTGCATGTGGCATTGACGTCCTTTTGGATCGTCAAGGCAAGGGATACGTGGTCGACGTGAATCCTCGAGTCACTGGGACAGGCCCCGCTCTCATGATTTTTCAGAAGCTTCGGGAGAAAGGACGAGACTGGAAGTATGGTATATTTCGTCGATCATCGACTCATTTCTTTCCCGGGTCTGTCGACCAGGTCCTTGCCGAGGTCGATGCTTTCAACGAGTCATGTGATGACTGCGAAGTCTTCATTTTGAGCCTCTGCAAGAAGAATTCACGATCCACGCGGCTCAACATTGCAGTTTACGGTAATCATGAAGATGAATGCCGCCTTGTGTTGAATCGCTTTGCTGCATTACCCCATTATAAGTAATCTCCTATTGTCCATCAACAGCTTTGTCAAAACTGCTGTCCGCTTAGAACTCTTACATTTTTTCTCGAAGAAAACACGACTGAAATTCGGGAGCCCCTTATTTAATCAAGCAGCCGTTGCACGAGAATACTGACTACTGTTACAGTGTTTGGGGCAATTCTATCCAAGGAGGTGCAGACTTAGATTCGTAGGTAAAGTTGGTGTACTACTACCAGGTAATCTAATTCGTAGGAGTAGTTTGTAGTTTGTAGTAGTCTATAATTCACTTTAAGTCGTGTTCTTGGAAAGCTCGATCGGCTCGATTATACGGGCTCCCAAACTTCGCTCTTCTCACTTGCGTGTGTATTCATAGACCTGAGACATGTTACATGTACTGAAGTACTCTCCCTACTTTGTACTGGCGCATACGGAAAATCTGGTTTCCTATGCATATACTGTAGTGCTGCCTACGTTCCCCAGGACACATGGCACATGGCCTGGCGCCAGGCAGACCGATGCGTTTCGGGATGTCCGCGGTCTTTGCCCAGTAGTCGGGCGTAACAGTGCGCTACAGTCATTAGGAGTGTAGGTAGCACGTACTGTCTACTGCCTATGCAAAAGGGGTGTACTGCGCGACAGCGTACTTGTATCATACTACCGGTTCTTGGACTACTCCGAGTACCTCGTAACTCGTATAATGGTACCAGGTACTGTACGCCCTCATGTTAGCCCCGGGCCACCTCTCGGATCGACATGAATTCATCCGTCCTTACTAGAGGCAGCAGATGGAGGAAACATCTGACCAATGAGTAGACGTCGCCACTCCCAAATACTCCAGTACATTCGCTGTAACTACCGACAAACACTCCGGGAAGAAAATGAATCGTGTCCTTATGAGGTGTAAGCGACACCATCTACAGCCCTGTACTGCGATCAGCTTCCACCTGCACCTGACACCTTGAATTAACATGTCAGGAATATTGCCGAGTTGCAAGCACACACATCATCAGACAGTACTAGTTGTAGACGCGCACTTAGAAAGAAGCGCAGTCCTCTACTGAAATGATCACTGACCGTCGTCAAGCAAAGCAGGTCTGCGGTAGTTGTTTCAGCACCGACGACTTGAGGAAAGATTCCTTTCGGGCGAGACCTAGCTGGTGACTGGCGACAAAGAACGTGAGCGCTTGACGCTTGTGCCCCCATCACTGTTTCCATCGATTCCTCTGCTCGACGGGGTACATTTTCCTTGCAACCTCTCTTTCTCGTGTGATGATGGTTCTTCTGAACAGTTTTTACCTGAATTCTGATCGACGCCTTCAATCCGATTATCTCTTCCTGGCGTGGCTTCTTCAAATTCTTCACGAATGAAGTTACTGTGAGTTTGAAGTGGATGGTTGGATTCCATGGCTTCATTGAAAGTTGATTCCAGTGCGCTCACTTGACCTAACAGGAGTTCCTCAAAGTCCTGCTGTGATTGCCGAGCGATGTTACTGCACTCTTGGTGTTCTCCTTCTTCGTGGGGACACTCATTCAAATTCTCCGATGGCTGCCTGATGTTAGCCCTTGATGGTCTCATGCTGTCGTCGTGAAGGTTGGGCGATGAATCAGCAGGATCGAGGCATACGTCGTAGCGAGAGAAAAGTTATGCGTAGAATTGAATCCAATGGAATTAGAAATACTTAGAGTTTCCGTACAGATCGGAAGCACATCTGTGCTACCGTAGAGCTACATGGGTAATGCCAGTACAGCAATTCTTCATTTTCGAATGCCAGATTTACTAACTAAGTTTTTTTGCGAAATGGACATAAAAGGATTTTTAAATGAAAACCGACAGATGGCTTGCGGCATATGCATATGGCCACACGCATCGGTGCTTTGTGCCACATTTATGACAATTTGTGGATCCTACATGTATGCCGTATGGCGAAAAGAGGAACCGTCGATTTCGCCCCTTCGCAGGGCTCCTACTTAGGCTCAATCTTAGCGAGGACACAGTGTGTTGAAAGAGAACACAAACTAAAAAAAATATTTGTTGATGTCAGAACACGGTTCGATGGTCGTGTCGCTTGCCTTAGCGAATTTTCGGGCCAAAGATTTGAAAGTGTGTTGTCATCGACACAGCGGAATCTGTATCGTCTACCCGAGTACTGGAGTACATAAGTACTGTAGGATGTAAATAATTCAAATCTGAAAATCTCTGACTAGAACGACTTCATGCTATTGGTTAAGAAAACCATTTTGTGTCGTTTACTCTGAAGTACTCGAATACCGTAGGAAAATATTATTCGAATTTAAATTCTCTGACTAGAACGACTTAATGCTATTGGTTAAAAATTCAGTTTGTGTCGAATGCTCGACACACGAGATTTGAGTTTGTGTCCGCGAAAACAGGGACACAATTGTATTTTTCATCAAATCTCGTGTGTCGAACGCCGACACAAACTCCAATTTACTGTGTTTGTGTCCTGGTTGTGTCCACGCTAAGGCAAAAAACACAGACACAAATCATTTTTTTCGGAGAAACTATTTCGTTTGTGTCGAAAAAAAACACACTGTGTCCACGCTAAGATTGAGCCTTACGCACTTGAACCTTGGCGTTCACCAGGCAAGGTTTGTAGCTTGTTCTCAGTATCGTCCAACCATGTATACCACATCGTACCTGTTCATTAGTATTCCGAAGGACGTTAGGAAAAGTCGTCTTTCTCTATGTAGCTATTACGTCAGTGATAGTTGCATCTTCACAGATGTCACTGGCCTACGTGGAAGTCGTAGTAGTACTCATTAAGTATTCGTACTCCCACCAAGCAGCGGACAGATGATCTTGTCAGATGGCACAAATCTCCCTACAACCGATTGACTGTGTCATATGTCATCTGTGCCACACCTCAACAAAAACAAACTGAATCAGCTCGCAGAACTCACTGATGTTTGGGTGACAGGTCGAACCCAGCCAAGATTTTTCTGCTAGGTTAGAGCTTTCCATAGCAAGAATCGAGCACCTAAGAATTTACCAAACAGATGAGGTGCGAGGCGTCTTAGGGTTTAAAACCCTTCCAAACAACAATAAACATCCAGAAAGCAACATCACCATAATCTCACTAATAATTCGATGATGCGTCGTTTTCGAAATTGCATTTCGTAGTAGCGAACTATCTAAGAGCGCGATGACAAGTTGCGGGTGTGCAACTTCTCCCGATACGTGTTACCTCCATTTCTCTTGGCATCGAGCCACCTCCTCCGACAAAGCCACACAGTTGCACAGCGTCGTCCTGGCTTCAAGTTGACCATTCTTCCGAATGAGTCAGCCAATTAGCACCAGCAGAGGTTGCTTCACGTGGATCATAAAGTGATCTTTCTCGTTGATAGAGCTAGCTTGCGATGATCCCGTCTAGAATTGTTTGACAGCCTTTCTTTTATTCCGAACGCTTCCGTTTTGTGGTTTCCCTTTCCTCATCAGATGTTTCATCGTCATTATCCCCATCGTAGCCACTGACAGTTCGAGTTTGACAGTTGCTGTTGATCCCCAAGTTAGCTGAACACCTTTGGTTGAGTCGGCTGGTGCTTGCAAGCTGTTGCTGGTTGCTTGTCCCGGTCATCTCAGTGTTGTCATCATACCGCTCGGGATCCGAATGTTGCACAGCTTCCTGAAACGTTTTCTCCAATGCCTCCAACTGCCGTGACACTTGCTGAGCGAACTCTCTTTGTACACTTTGTGCTGCTCTGCGTATCCCTTTTCGATGTCTCGTCAATGATGTTGGATCTGTGATCGTACTACTTGGAACGACGTGACTCGCTAAAGGAGGACGTTGTTCGGAGCGACTTCGTGTTCCTTGGGTTCTGGAGTGATGATCACGCCGCTGCTGTTGCGTTTCGTGAAACTGTGCTCTATTTCGGATTGGGTTTCCATCGTCATCGTGATTTTGGAGTGGAGTTGGAACTCGGCGTTGGTTACGAACGGAGGATTCATCCCGATGCCGCTGTCGCAACATATTCCTCATAGAAATAGACGTACTACTGCTTCTTTGATTGACAAGTCGATCATCATCATGTGCCGCGACTATTCTGTCGGTCGCCTCGACGAAAATTGGAGCATCAATGGCGGGTTGAACATGTTGATGGAACTGCCCTATCAATCGGATGTCACCGTCCTCGTCCTGTGCTTGCCCTTCAGCTGCGACTGCTACATCAGACGCGACGTCGTGTTCAGAATTGTCAGCGTGGTAAGGCTCGTCCATAGCAAATGTCAGGAAAGTATCGAGTGAGAAGGAACAACAGCAATGATAACAATAACGAAGAAATGTGGGTGCATTCTGCACGGATGCTGATGTTCTTGAGCCGCGTTCAGTCCTATATATGTGTTTCCGACCACATAATTGCAGATACTTCAGTACCAGGTACGAGCACACAGCACACTCCATGCATTGGTCAGATAAATGAAAATCTTTGAGAATAGAGTACTACTCGAATTCGGTGTTATATTTCCTTGAATTTAATTTTAGTATTCGACTACTTTAATTTTCGTCGAAGTTGCTATTGCTGGACTACTCAATACATTACGTCCAACCTTGTCTTTTGCTTTATGTGTACTCCGGCACTAAAAGATTTTCATTTTCCTCGTCTCCCGTCTCAGCAGCAAGACCACCATACATTTGAGGAGGCGAGTAGATGCAGTGCGACGTGCTATGGAACATACCATTCCTCTTACTTGTATGATGCGTGTTATGTGTTAAATCATATGTGTGTGAACTTGAACCATGGACGAAAGTAGTCTAAAAACATCGCCCATTTCAGTCGGTGAGCGTCAGAACGACAAGTATGTTCCAGATTTTCGCGACGTCTGGACATGACCACGCACGTCAGTGAGAGATGGAATGACATCACCGACGGAATGTGGAACTTCTGTACTGCACCGGAATAAACCCTGCGGTTGACCGTGTCAAAGTGTTTCTGTCTGTGAAACAGCCAGGACACCTGGAGTGTTGGAGTTCATGTCACGCACACACAGAAGTATATTCTACTGCATGTAGAATCGTTTCTGGTTTCTGTTGCATTACTTGTACTCGCTCTCAGCGAGATTGCTTCGACCTGCTGGAGTAATCCTATACGCCGTAGGTGCGTATCATGAGTTCCTTTTGGGAGATGATGGTGCCTCAGCGGTGTACATATTTCGTTGATGCCTCATTTTCCTGGATGATGACAAACGGTGGACGTCCTGGACGTCACACGTGGAATTCGCACGATTGGCACCATCGTTCTTCGTATGCCTGTGAGCTGGTATATTTTGAATCGTAGTGTGGCACGGCTACCAGATGTTCATAGAAATCTTTCGACTGAGCCCCCTTTGCGTTGACCCTTCCACTCGAGTAATACTCCAGTGTACTTACTCCTTCTCATCACGGACTAACGTAAGGTGTTCACAATTCTAGATTACAGAGTACCGCATTGTCAATCATGAGACTTAAGAATGCTCCAGATTATTCCATGGATTCTGGAAGTTCGACTCCTGAAGTCGTCGAACAACTCCTTGGTGCAAAGCGAGCTCGTCCTGCCTCTTCCTTGGACGTGAAGGTGTCGAATGGGAAGAACTTGACTCGACCACCGAAGAATAAAAAGCCACAAGCTAATCAACAGCAGCATATTTCTAAAGATCCCATACGACCCCGAGGTGGAAGCGGCATTCCACGAACCAAGTTCGATTTGTCAGAATTGGAGGGCTTGACTGAGGAAGAGATTCTGCAGGCTCTTCAGGATGATCCAGAGTTGGCTGCAGCCGCTGCGGCTGCCGCAGAAAGGATGCGAAAGTCAGCTAGAGTGCCACCCAAGGAACCGCTCAAACGCAACAGCATACAGTGAGCATCCACCTCATCTCAAAGCTATGATGGATGAAGGGGTTCCGATTAAGCAGTGGATTGTGCTTTTGGTGTTATTGGCAGCAGGACTGTACCAGCTTCGAAAGGCTATTGTTGGATCCAAATCCACTCCAGCGGTTACCGTTTCAGCCAAGAAAACAGACAAGCAGCTTGCGCGGAAGGCAGGGAAGAGGAAGAAGGCTATGGCCCCGACTGCAAACAAGTTGCGCTCGGCACCGGTGGTGCACGACACATTGACACAGGTCGAGGAAGACTTGTTGGTGCAAGAAGTCCCAGTTGCAGCTCCTGCAAAGAAGGGTTCCACCGCCCACCATAGCAAGAAGAAATCTCGTAAGCCCAAGGCTAAGACGGAACAGCATCGCGCAACACAGAATCCTGCGAAGGAGACCTTGTCCCATGAGTCTCCCGACTCGGTGTCAACGGACGGTTCTTCCAGCACCGACGCCGGAGCTGATGACGCTGTTGAAGTAGGAGGAGAGGTCGAAAGCAATGCAGTCGCCAAAAATGGTGATAACGGGTGGCAAACTGTCGGCGCTGTCACAGCCTCTGAGACTCCAGTTTCCAAGGAGGAAAACAATGCGACACCTGCTGATGTTGACGAACACAAGAATGGAGCATCCACTGTGTACGAGTCCAAGACGGACGAGCCAACTGCCGATGAAGCCGTCGCTGTGGTCAACAATTCCAAAAAGAAGAAGAAAAAAGCGTCGCCTATAGTTTCTGAGAAATCGGCGACTGAAGCTGTTCCACATAGCGATTTGCCAGCCGCGGATCAAGTCCCTGCCGAAATCAACACTTTTGACGATGAAGCCCTAGCGCTTCAATTGCAGCGGGAAGAGGAAAAGCTCATTGACCATGAAGTCAATCAGGCAGCATCGCAAAACATTTGGGAGGAGGTATGCCTCAAGAAAAAGGAAAAGTGACGCTTCTTTTTAGCATCGACGGCACCGTGACGCCGACGTCTAGGCCGTCCTCCTTGTTCGCTATATTTGCTAGATAAGTATATCTTCAAGTTGAAGTTACATTCATCAATCCAAGTCTGCTGTTCTGGCAGTATAAGCTATTCGTGTTTTGCCATTTACGAGATCTGAAGATGGGTGAGGGCGATATGCCACCACTGGAAAGGCACATGCTATTGCATGGAAGAGATGTGTGACGGTCGCGTCAGCATCAGGTAGCATTGGGATTGGGGCAGTTGCCTACGCTGCATCTTTAATACATAGAGAAGTAACGCCGATGACCAAGCTGTATTATTTCCACTTAGATTGCCACTGACGTGTCACTCAAAGTGCCTTCGTTCGATGCCGCAACAGCAACTTCATCATCGCTCACAGTCTCTTCGTCACTTGGATTCGAGACCAACCGCTGTGCGAGCTCTACCAGCCCATCAGTGCACTGAGATATCAGATCTCCGTTAGTCGATTTGACAACTGAATCGCCTTATGAGTCACTAATCTTTCTTGCAGTTCATTGGCAGTCAATTTGCTCCAATCGTTCACGCGTTCTTCTTGAAGTCGTCGATTCGCATCCTTAACAGCCTCCCGCGTACGTCGACCCATATCCTTGGCCTGCCACTTGGCTTCAGTTTCCAACTGTCCCAACAAACGACCCCTCGAAAAGGCACTTCCTTGCATGGACTGCTGTACAATGTTATATTTGATTGTTTTCCGCATATCCCGGAGCGCATCGTTCAAATCTTGGTGCGTATTGCCTCCCCAAACGCGTGGATCGTTCACGATAAACAGGGGGACATTGGCTTCTTGGCATGTGTTTGCAAATACCGCATCGATCCAGGCACACGCTGCAAGGCCGCTCCGTCCGCAATGACTGCATGGGGTTTGTGAGAGGCCCAATTGCGCCGATTGCCCTCTTTCCCCGCAGGATCGCGGTGCAAAAATGGAGGGAGGAACCATTCCCAAATTGCGCGATTAGAAGGCACGGTAGTTTTGAAGACATTGCCATAGAGTATGCGAGTCAGGGACGATGCAGGATTCAGAGTGCTACCAAATGGAACTTTGCCATTAATCTAACACGCGGAAAGTGAGACAAGCTGAGTGACGGCCACAACACGGAGCATGGGTTTACAATGGGCTGCACAAACTTACTCTGATTTGCATCTCTTCAATCCACGCATATTGATTCCATGGTGCGTCGATTTCGTCCTCTTCCGTCGCCAACACAGATTCTTCAGCGGGATCCTTACGAGAGTTTGTGCCTACACCATCTGTGTTCTCGGCTTTGTTGTCTGCATTCCTGCCGCCTCCAGGTGGTTTGTCCTTTGGGTTCAACGGCCGAGAGGTGTACTTACCAGGATCATAGTTTATCAAGCTTCCAAATTGATGGGTCTTTCTCATATTGTACGGGTTCAAATCGGCAATGCTTGCTTCCAACAACTCCACTCCAATCTTCTTTTGTTTCCGACATTTAATGAGACTTTTCGCGAAACTTTTTTGAGCCACTCGAAATGCTATTTGTTGTTTCGTATCAGTTGAAGTCTTGCCGTCACTGCTACCTGCAGTCGCAGGAGAAATTAGTGTACTCTTCAAATCCTTCGCTGGGGCGACGTCGTCGGCATAAATTTTACTCAAATTGATGCGACATTCTCCATCAAAGGCTACCCTCATTTCGGGAACGTCAATCGCCAGCACTCGAAGTCGGTGCGGACTCCACGGGGTTGTTCATCGTTTGATGTGAACGCTTGTAGGTATGGCTTTTGAGCAATTCGATCCATTAGATCTGCTTCGATTTGGAAAATAGAATCGTTATCCGACGCTTTTGTTTGCCCTCGTTGTTGTTGTTGTTGTGCACTGGTTGACGTCCGAACCAAAACACCAGCAGTCAGAATACCTGTGGATGCCACCACCAGAGTTGACGCAGATGATCTGGAGCGGAGGAGTTGACTCATGGACGACATGCTAGGATTCTACACCTCACGACAATTGCGTGAGAGCCGCAATGTGATTAAGCGCAAGTTCAATGTTGTCAAGATTGTGATCGGTTCAATCTTCATTGAGAGCTTGTGATATGGATGTCACTGTGGGAACAATTCGAATGCATGAACAAGAGTGATGAATATATCTATGCAGGATTGTTTATTTGTTCGCACTACTAGCAGACTGGTACCAGCAGTGTTGTACTACTGTGATACAGTACTGCAGTACGAGCTCACCGCATGCGGATGTTTCTTCTTCCTTCGTTTTCATGCCATGTCATAGCAACGTGCTACGTGCTACGTTAGTGTAGGACACGTTTTTCGAACCAACCGCGCAACGATCATTTTTCTTCGAGAAACTTGACCATGTCATTGCGTTCAGGAAGATCTGCCACAATCCGTCCAAAGCCAAATAAGAAAGATGGGAAGAGGAAGAAGAAGTGTGATCTTGGGTCCGACTGTCCTTACAAGGATGAATATCAGCACCTAATGGAGTTTTCCCACGACATTGCTGACAGAGGTCATGCCAGTGCGAGGAGCGTTCCAGGCTTTCGACCCTTTGCCGGAGCTGGCCACACTATGCCAACTTCAGGAGTCGCAAGAAATGGTTCTGCTGCTGGTGCTGCACTGCATCGATCAACTGCCAGTGCAGTTAGACCACCGTTGAGGCAACAGGAGGAAACCATCGACCTTTGTCATGACCCGGACACGTCAGTCCCGTTGCACTCTCGGAAACGAGCGTCGGCAAAGCGCAAATCAAAGAGCGCCGCTTCGTCCAATACAAATGCGGCCACTATGAACTCGGTGATTGACCTCTGCGACGATGACAGTGGCGATGATGTGACTGAATTGAAACAACCTAATAATGCCAAAAAGAAAGCAGTCGCCAAGCGACCGCGCATAGACCACGGCATACCGTCACCCTCGTGGCCAGTCGCAGTCTCCGTGGAGGAGGAGCAACGTCAGCTCGCTCGAGCCATGGCTGCATCAAATCGTGACGTGGTGCTGGATCAAGATGCTGAGTACTACGAAAGCTTGAGGAAGGACCAGGCCAAAGAGCAAGCCAAACATGATGAAGAAGTACGAATTCGGGAAGAAGAAGACATGCGCCGTGCCATAGAGGAGAGTGTAACACTTGCTAAAGAAGAGAAGGAGCGATCGACTATTAGAGAAGTTCTCGATCACCAGAAACAACTTGAGCCTGAGCCTCCGGAAGGCCCAGACATTGCAACAATTGCATTTCGACTTCCCTCTGAATGTTCCATCCCTCGACTGGAGCGACGTTTTCCTGTATCCGCACGCGCGGATCAGCTCATTTCATTTCTCAAGAGCAGGGTTGAGCTGACAGCTATTCCCAAGTGGACCCTGCGCAAGGTCGTTGGCGGCACTGAAATTTTGCCGACCACTGCTTTGAAGGATCTTGGTCTTGCTCCTCGCGGCATCGTGGTGGTTCGGAACGAAGTAAATTAAAATGTCTTTGATGTTCAACGTTTGCGTTATATTTGGAAGCATGCAATAGGAGTGCTTGACGGCCGCTGTGAATGGCGGTTAATTGCGAACGAAATGCTGGTACATAGCTCCTCGAGGGACGGTTTGGGTCACGCGGACCAGTTCCATCAGAAGACAGCCACCGCCTTGCGATTTTGTAAGGCACGAGACCTTGTGCCTTGTTCAGCGTAACAAGTATCTGGTGCAACGAAATAGTTGGCGATCTATTTGGAAAAATGCTTCTGGGCTTACTAAGAGTCGAGTGCAATCGACGACTTTACCAAACTTTTTCCATTGTATGGAGTACACTGTAACATATCCAACAAATTGGGGCATTTGAATCCAAGCTTCCTACAAGCATACACACAGTTATTGACGAGTGGCTCATTCCCTTCCGATGCGAACCAATCTGCTTGTTGATCAAGCACCGAAAACAGCTTCGGTAACTTCATTCCAAGTGACGCACACGCAAGGACACAGGTTGTCACATCTATTGGCTCGCCGTCTGTGAACAGCCATTGGGCTTGTTGGTCTAGCACACGAAATAGTTGGGGACATGCGATTCCAACCGATCCGCAGGCCCAAACACACTTCGAGAAATTTCTGACTCCAGAATCCAACAGCATTGCAGTATTCTCGTCGAGCAATCCAAAAAGAATGGGGCACTTGATTTTAAGCTTGCCAAAAGCCCAAACACAGTTCGTGATGTTTTGAGGAGTGCCATACTTAAACAACAGCGCTGCATCTTGCTGCATACATTGAATCATTTTGGGAGAGTTGATTTCAAGTGAACCAAACGCCCAAATGCAGTCCGTGACATTTTGCAGACTTCCTGCTTCAAAGAACCACTCTGCCTTCCGGTCCAGCAATCCAAAAAGTGTTGGAGCTACAAATCCAAGCCGACCACAAGCCCAGACACAGTCCGAAATATTTCCTGGAGTTCCGTTTTCAACCATCCACGCCGCTCTCTTTTCTAGCCAACCGAATAGGATGGGAGATTGAATGTCGAGCAACGCACACGTCCGCACAACAAGAGCGACATGGTTTGGATCGCCAGCCCTTGTCATCCACCCTCCATTTTGTTCGAGCAAGTGGAAGAGATTCGGAGAGAAGATTCCAAGCTTGCCACATGCGCCAATGCACGCAGCGATCTGATGTGCATTGCCGTCATTAAATAACTTGGTCGCATTTTGTTCAAGCAATTCGAACAATTTGGGGGATGCGACTCCAAGCTCGCCGCAAGCCCATACACAATCTGAGATCTGATCTAAATCGCCGCTCTCAAACACCAATTCTGCATTTTCTTCGAGAAATTGAAAGACAGTCGGCGCAACCACACCGCCCTTACCACAGGCCCATAGAAAGTTGGCTAACACTGCGGGATCGCTCTTTTGAAGGAGTGTATCAGCGTTGTGCTCTAGCAATTCAAACATCTTGGGGTGGACTGTTCCGCACAGAGCACAAGCCCGTAGAAAGATCGAGATGGCTACTGCATGGCCGCTGTCAAACACCCATACTGCAGTTTCCTCGTTGTTGAACCAATCTATGACCCGCTTTGCTACATCATTGTCTTGTAATCCCATATTTCCGATTGCATACAGGGCTTGTGCAAGATTCTGGACCCTCAATCCTGCCAAACCGTGACTATCAAGCTCAGCCACAAGGTTGTCAAGCATTATATCTAACCTTGGATCTCCCAGTTTTGGTTCCATGCGCGCGAGATGTATCAACGCAATGGAAATGGCGTCAATGTCAAAAACATGCCTCTCTGCCAGATACAGTGTCATGACTTTATTCCAGTTCTGCACACCCGCCCCAAGTTGCACGATTCTATTTCTAATTTCCAACAGCGCCTGTTGGTCCGGAGTTTCCGTCTGAGGTTGCTGTCCCGGTGTCGTGGAGTCGCTCCCTTTCGTCTTGCCGTCACTTTCCTTCTTGAGCCCCAAAATGTCTCGCTTCACATTGATGACAAGTGGTGGTGGTGCACGCGCCTTGTTTGCCCATCGGTGATGTTCTTCTTCCGTGGCTTTGGATGCAATGGTGGAGTGGTGATAGTATCTAGTAGTGACATTAGTCATGATCTCCTGCCTTGAAGGATGATACAGCACCGTCGACAACCGTTCATGATGTTGATGGGCTATATGTTGAAGGCGGGACGAGAGTCCAAACGATCGCCATCCGCAAGAACTCTGAGGACGGACAATGCTCCCTCTTCGTGCTACCAATCCGATCATCGGGAAGCCTACAGGATAAGTATAGTTCTGGCGGTGTACAAGACTGTGGGCTGCAGCAGCGTTCAAGCTCGCAAGGTATCAGAGTATTTTCGCTTCGGTTGGAGAATGCCGAACGGAGGTTTGCTGACGATCCAGATCCTTCACAGCGAGGCGAGTTTGCTTCTCCATCACGTTTGTTTTTTAATATACACGATACGCAGTATACAGTGTACAGGATCCTGGATGATGTGTGCTCCGTCATTTGCTGGACCAGGTTTTTGCGATCCTTGAGAACGAGTATACTCTCTACCTCAATCGCGGCCCAGAAACTACCGGTAGTACAAGGTACTGGTAGGCGCAGTAGCGTTAACCTTGAGGATGTCGAATACTGCAGTGCTCAGTACTTGCGTTTATTCGTACTCCAGTACCTTTTCACCAGGGAGAATTGTTCCACATTTGTTTCCTGCTTCTCTGCATCTCTGATCAGTCCCATTTGTCGACTATCATGGCAACAAGACGGACGACAGCGACGAATCAAGAAAGGACTCCCTTGATTGCTCGTCGCCAACGGCAACATCATCATGATCCCTACTCTCCCTTAACACAAGATTTGGACAAGGAGGATCGCCGGTCCATTCTAGGTCGAGTTTCAGCGGCTTCGGCGTCCCTATATGCGTTCCTTCAGAACAATCCAAATTCTTTCAATAACACAATCAGCAGCAAAACTCCAGCCAGAGATCGTTCAACGCCGGGTACAATGACATCAAATAATAAAAACAATGACGAGGATTTCTATGAAGATACGTACAACGATTTGCCGTGGAGATGCTCGTTCGGTACGCGAGAAGATGTGAGTGGTGCGAATGAAGTGTAGCTAGTCTCGTGGGTGGGTGTCATTGGTGAATGTTCCATGAGACTAAAACATCAATACTAACACTGTTGCAACAGGATGGAATCTGGATGAACCGAAATGATCAAGCGGGAGTTATCATGTCCTTTATCGTATGGTTGCTGATAAGTAAGTGAAGAATATCGAGGAGGTTTTTGACGCAAAGGCATGCTACGGATCGCCATACCTCAAGCAGATATTCCTCTCACCGTGCACTCACAAAACACACAGTTTACTCGGGAGTCACTGTTACGCTCTTGGCATATAGCAATCATTTGCCGGGGATAATCGCCATATCATACAGTACCATTTGTGCTCTGGCCTTGGCTTCTCACGCAAAAACGACGTTTGCTGATCCTGGTTCCATTCCACAGGCGGCTGTCCCTCGAACGATGGATACACGTCCTTCGAAACGGGCAATGCACGCCATGTGCTCACATTGCCAAACTTACAAACCGCCATTGGCGCATCACTGTCGTATATGTAATCGGTGTATATCGAGAATGGATCACCATTGTCCCTGGATGAATAACTGTGTGGGTATTGGGAATTTGAGTGAGTGCGTTGTGCGTATGTACCTGCAGTCAGCGGACGTTGTTTGAGATGTGTTTCAGCAGTCTCGATCTTTCACTAATTCGTTGCTCGCCACACTATCACCCACGCCGCTACATTCAGAACACTTCATCCTGTTTCTTGCGTACACATGGATTGGGTCTGTTTCTGCATTGCTCATTTTCGCATGGAGTTACTTCCTTTGCCTGTCCCCCACTGGAATGGAATCGTGTACATTTTCGGTCGTAATCATCCAACTCGTCCGCGCCATGACTTTCATCGCCGTAGGAGCTTGCCTTTTTACATCCTCCATGCTAACGAGTGTCATGTATGGAGTAATGACTGGTATCGGGACGATAGACCGTCTCAAGCAAAAAGCTACCAACAAAAATGACATCACAGCATCGGAGCCTCTTCACGACGAGGGACCTATCCCATTGCGCGATATCTTTGGCATTGAGGGATATTGGACCTGGTGGCTTCCCGTAGATCCAGTCTTTGAGGATTATGATCGTATTTTTGGATACGCCACACCCCAAAGATTGTTGCGCGAGAAAGACCAAAATGATAGTGATTTAGCCAGTAGGGGAGGTGACTATTCCCCGGCAGAGACGGATTCGAGGGGCTATTCTCAGGTTTAAGATTCGTGTGTGTGGTGCGATGACAGGACGACACACATATTCTTTCGTAATGGTATTAAATTTGTTTTGGGGCAGGGAAAGTAGCATGTCTCTTTTTGCGTTAGCGTTCGATTAGTAATCATTGCAATCAAGGGCCGAAGTCCAAATAGGTTGCAAGGAGGTTGTGCTGATTGGGAGTAAAGCCAATCGTCGTCCGCGTTACTAGAGAATTGGAGTGCTTTTGACTACATCACAACGCTTGGATGGAAATTGCGTGTGCTGTATCACAACGCTTGGATGGAAATTGCGTGTATGATGCAACGAGAACGCACGGACATATGCCATCGAGTCCTATGGCTCAACAACTCACTTCAGCAAGATCCCAATCCAACCTATCGCAATTAATTTTCGGCAGCGATATTCTCCTCATCATTTTCGTTCCCTTGATTCGCAGCCCCTTCCAATTGCTCAAAGTACACATTCAAATAGTCCTTTGCTGCTTGGCGCATGGCCTCCGACGCACGCTTTTGTTTGATATCTGTATCTTGAGACCATGGCTTGTTCGCCTTGTCCTGGAAGCCCTTGCTATACACTAGGGCTATGGATTTCATGCGTTCGATATGCGCTTCAGACAGGTCTTCAACGTCAAAATGATTCGGCAACACTGATTCCCACATAATATCAGGGAGACTGGCATAGTTCACGAACCTCCCTTCCTTATGGCTGTGTTTGGTTCGATACTCCTCCAATGCAGACGTACATAAGGTTGCCAAGTGAGCCGCACAGAATTCGACAGTCGATAGTTTGGAGACGAGTTGGGTCGCAGTCGTCGCATCGGGCATCCCCTCGCTTGGATTCTGCTCAAAATGATGCCGCGCCACCAGATCGATCAAGATGGGAGTCGGATGACCGCGCGACCGCAGACACGGCGCCCGGTGCGCCGAATCGCCCCCGCGCCGCAAATGACTTGCCAACACTTCCACGGGGTCGCGGTAGACAAACGCCCACGGTATTGAAGGGAAGGCCTCTGTCCACAACGAAATGGCATGCGTCCCGATGGATTGAATTTTGAAAAAGACATGTGTTTCGTGCGGTGTCTGAGAGCGGCTCATGAGGTAGACAACATCGCGGAGTAAGGCAATTTGTTTGGCGCGGCTGCAGCTGTTACAGACTCGCAAGACGTTGATTGGTGGTGTACTTTCGGAATAGACACGATGAGCCTGTGGATTTGCAGCCACAAGGAGATTGGACACCAGTGTCGATCCACACCTGCTTTCGTGAAAGACGGCACCGCCCACTTGAAGGACTTTGGTGATGGGTATCTCTCGGTGCTGTGCTACCGCGTCCAACATGGCCTTGTCGTAGATCCTAGCTTTTTTAGTAATGGATCGCAAATCCATTCTAACTCGATTTGGATTACAGTGCTTAGAATCTTCCACCAGGGACCGAAACATAGGGACAGTGCTGGGATTCGTCTTTTGCAAGCTCCAATCCAGGGGGCAGAAGGTACCGGTAACAGTACCGTAGTGGGTGCTATTATCGCCATCGTCGGCTGCCAAGGCACCAAAAGATACATCAATGTCAATGAGAAAGTATTTTGCTTCCAGAATGGCGCGTTCAAGAGGATGATGGGAGTCACTGCACGAGCAAGTTTAGTGTATTATGTAAGCAAAGATGCAAGATTGGACAACTCAACACTTCAAACATTGATCCAACTAACGAAGTTCTAACTCACAACAGGTTCGCATAGGGATTCTTGAGATAGCCTCTCGACATTGACTTGACACGAGCGGGTATCCGTATCCGAGATATGGTCCTGACAATCGCCAAGAAGAATGTAATCAGAACCAAACTCAGCATTACTCGTCGCCGAAATCGATTCGACAGTTGCTTTCCGTCATTTTCTTTCACCATCATGATTGATTACTTTGGTAACGTCGAGCTTTCAAGGAGATGCATGCGCGTTGGTCGGTTTGCAGTGATGAGATCAACAACTATCTATGTACAAGGAGAGTGACTATGCACAAGTTCTCGGATTTCCTGATGCGAACCACAACAGCACCACTGTGATCTGTGATCGGGCTGCATCTGATGTCTCGATTTTCGATGATCGTGGATGTGGGGGGTGGTATCACAAAAGCTGGTATGTCCACCGAGTAGCAAACTGTGCGCCGTCTGTCAGTATGCTGTAGTACGTCGTACGTCGTACGGTGCTCCGGGTATGTGTCTACCGGTACTTGTACCAGTATTGAATACTCGAGTACTCGCCGAGCAGATTCCGCGTATCACAGTGAGAGGGGGTTACTTGTATGCTTAATGCTTACCTTGTACGGAGTACCACCTATTGCACTAGCACATTGCTACCACTATGATAGCTGCTAGCTGGGAACAGTACCGTATACCGTACAACACGTTTTCGCATACCGTTTTATGGTGTAGATGCATACTTGTAGCTACCGAACTTGCTCCGCAATAGTATCATAACGAGGTCTCTGAGAGGATGAAAACGCAATGGGATGCTCGTTGATGAGTGTAGGTCTACTCTATGATGAATTAATACGTAATGATAAACCAAGAGTAGAGTCACTTTTCATTTCATACGGGAGCCGGGAGCCGACTCGGTGCCAGTCAATCATGATGATGAGCCAATCCAATGCTAGGAAAAGAGCTGGATTCATCAGACAAAGATTATACTCGGCATTTGGTTACAACCGCCAGCACTGGAACAATTGCATGTGAACATTCGACAACAGTTGTCCAACAAACAAACAACATAACAAGTACTAGTTCAGAGTAACATTTATCAACCATACGAAAGGTGTCGACATTTTCGCAATCTATTCATCAAGTTGGTAGCAAGCGACTTCGCCCACGTCAATTGCCGCAATCATGGACCCATCACTTGAGAAAGTGACCAGATCTGCCTCCACAGGCGACCCCACTTTCACCCAAGCACTGGTGGGATTGAGTCGGTACAGCTGGGTGACCAAGCGGAAATCATCTTCACTTCCATTGTCACAACCCGCCACGAGCAGACAAACCGGGACACGGATGACCAAGGAAGCGCCATCTCCAGATAGTTGCAGCCTACTACCAAATCCCATCGCTCCCGTAAGCCGTTGTCCAACCTGCTTCCACGCTGGAGTGGATCCACGTACGAGGCTGAAAACTTTGACATTGACACAGCTTGGAGTATTCCAGGCACAATCATAACTACCGGGAGAACCAACCGCCAAGGTTTCGCCATTTCCTGACAAGGACACGGAACTTCCTATCAAATCTTCGTAATCCTCCCCAGTAATCTCTTGCCCCAGTCTTTTACACCCCGTTTCCACCTCGCATGACCATGTTCGAATAGATCCAGAAATCGCGTCGAAAGTATCGCCCACGGCAACGACACGTCCGTCTCCAGAGAGAGATATAGACATGTGTGCGGAGACAGACCATTTCTCAATAGTGTCAACTAAGTTCCACTCGAGACGAGTCTTATTATAGTGGAAAACTTTGACATATCCCACTGGTGTGTCTTCACCGAAATCGGAATTGGTGGCAAGGACGGCAAGAATCATTCCGTCCAGAGAGAGCTTGACATCATATCCAAAGACATCTGTCGTGTTCAAGCCAGCACGTAACGGTGCGCCGTGAGGGACCCACCCACTTGCTCCTTGGAACGAAAACACAGATACGTACCCGCCGCCGAAAAAAACGGGCAAATTGTCGCTGTCCTCTCCCGCTTGGATCGCACCGACTGCCAATACTTTTCCATCACCAGACAGAGCCAATGAGGTACCAAAAAGTAATCACTGGCATTGACACCACTCAGTTTCTGGCCGATTTGAGACCATTCCTGCGATCCACCTGTGGCATTTGTAAGCTTGTACACATCCACTGATCCATGGTATCCATATGTATTCTCTGTATATCCAATCGCAAGGACACTTCCGTTTGCATTAAGCGCACTCGAAGTCGTACCCACAATTTCCGGATCGATGTTAGATGATTGTATCTTACGCCAGAGGACGGGAGGTGTCGTGGGAGGTGTCGTGGGAGGTGTCGTGGGAGGTGTCGTGGGACGTGCAGTGCTGAGGGCGACAGGATGTTGAGACGGAGCGGGGGAATCGTTTGGTATCTGCGGGTTTGCCACCGGAGCTGGAGTAGGAGTAGCAGAGACGCTTGCTGATGGCCTTGTCAACAGAACAACGACGATCACGAGAAGAGAGGAGGCAAGCAATACCCCTCCTAGAAGCAGGCACCGATATGCCCTACGATTGTACCATTTCTTGGTTTGAACTTCAGCAATTGCTAGGTCATCAATGGCTTGAGCTTCCACCACTAAGAAATTGGTTTGGTCGACGGAACCAACAGGACCGGCTTGCAAGGATGAACCCCTTTGGGCCGGGGGATTCTTCATCGTCCACTGCTTGATTTCTTGTTGAAGGAGAAACGGTCACCTGGCGGCTGGTTTCAGTTTCGTATACGTCAATCGAAAACGCTCCAGGCATGTCAAAGTACCTCTCGACGTCCAATACAGCGCCATTTTTAGCAGTCTCTGACTCCCTTCTGGCCAGAGGGGTGCGATCACCCGAAAGTTGCAATGTCACCTTTCCATGAGAGTTATCATTCAACGAGCTGCCCGTTGAGGCTGATCCACCTTGATGTACTAAAACTCGGTTATACTTGGTACCTTCCAATCCTGATTTCCTTAGGGAAATGCGGTTTGACGAGTCGTCCTCGAACGAAGTGGAGCTAACCGGCTGCTCACTTGATTCGCTTCTTCGTGGTGATAAAGCATGGCGAAATTTTGTATCTTCCAGAGTCGACTTGCGTAGGGTCGACGACGTGTCGCGTGTTACGACTCTTTGCTTCTTTTCGCCTCTCAGGCTCGAAGTTCCATGGCGGAGATCGTCGTACAACGACGTAGCAGAGGTGACACTGCTGGGTGCAGTACTTGGAGAATGAACCGTGGAGTTACCTTGCCCAGATTCGTCGTTGCTGGTATCCCGTGTTGACAGCGTCGTTTCCCTGTCAGAGGAATTTTCGCCTTCGCTTGAGGGTTGCTCAATGTTATCCATCGAAGTGTTGTGATTTGTCTCCGACCGTGTTGCCGTATTGCGCGTTGGGGTATTTGTATGAGCTGTTGTTGAGTTGGAGTCCTGCTAGAAGCAGGAGGTGCTGTTTTATGCTCCCTCACTCTACTCTATGCATTGTATTCATGGGACATCCTCTACTCGGTAGCACGTGGAAGGTACATGCGCAAAACACTGTATTCCCTCATGGCCAAAGGGATCATTCGCAAAAATCATTACTTTCAGATACATCAATGACAGCTAAATTGCTCAATTAACTTAGCCCTCTATGGCACTTTTCCGTTCCGAGATCGCGGATGAGATCTTGATGCTGTATCATAGCTTAATTGTAATGAAAACTTAAATACCAGATAAACATATAAATACATATATATTCTATTAAAAGCTTAAGAAGCGGGAATTGAAGTCACGTTTGAACGTGAATTGGACCGCGGGACCGCGGGGTACGAGTGCAACATGGAGTCTCGTGAATCTTGGAACAAACGCAGATGCTGTGATAGATCTTTCGTACCGGTATTAGTACTTCAGTAGTTTGTGACGGTAGGGGACTGTTTCACTGGCACCTGGCACCGTCGTATCGACGGACAGAAGGCTAGACGCTGCCATCGGCAACGCATCTCGAGACCGCGTTTCGCGACGTGGATGCATCCTTGCGCAATGACCAAATGGTTAGTGTGCATCATTTGTGGTGTTGTATTCATAGACGATGTGGCCGTTTCGTTCTACCAAAACAACCGACGAAGAAGATGAGGAGTCTGTTTACACAGAAGAGGAATATGAAGAGGATGTCGAGTATGAACTCGAAGTGACTGATGATGAAGCTGACGACGACGAAGCCCGAGGCAACGATGACGACGCAGTAAATGTGGAATCGTCGGCTTCAGTAATTTTGGATGCTGCCGCAAATGACGAGTTGGCTGATAATTATGAAACGAATGGAGCGGATGAGGACGAGTCTGTTGGATACCATGCCGCCGCTAGCCAAGGCGATGGAGAGGAACAAAACATGGACGAAGAGGAGGACGATGACGACGAATCTTCTCACAAGGAAGAATACCACGCTGAAACTGAAGAAGAAGACGAAGGTGATGAGGAACTAGAAGAGGAGGAGGAGGAAACGCTTACATCTCTGGAAGAAAAACACGGTCTCCTCAAGCTGGCTGCCGAGCACGATAGAGTAGATATTTTGCAATCAATCCTGTCCTCCTCAGAAGAGTCATCGACGCCAGAAGAGCGTCTTGCACTTCTCAACCACAAGGAACAACCGCCCCTTCACATTGCCGTCTCATTTGGATCGACCAACGCCACCACGTGCTTACTGCGTCTCGGAGCAAATCCCTCACTCAGACCAGAACCAAGTGACATGAAGAAAATTGTAGGTCGGACCGCTTGGGAACTTGCTTTTGGTGCACAAAGCGACGACCAGAACGGTAGTAGTTCTGGTTGGTTCACACCCAAAAAAGGAATCCAACCAGTGGACATGGCTCCTTCCAAGCGCGAAGGTATTCGCCACGCATTCACTGCCGAGGCTTTGCGTAGTATTGGTGCCGATGATGCGGTACGCTTGCAGCAACTTCTGGAGAGCGGTATGCCCGCGAACACTGATATTGGCGGTAATAAAGACATTTCTGGATGGTGCCGTGAAATGGGGGCAGTGCAGTGCTTGAAACTTGTCGACCAGGAAGAGGTGAAGGAGGAAAGTGCAGAGGAAGAAAAGAAGGCAGATGAAGGGATGTCAGCAGTCAATAAAGCTGTCATGGGTTCATCGCCACCTGGAACTCCTGTCACTGTGAAAAATGTGAAGGATCATAGTGCTGGCCCTTCGCTAACGCCAGTTCTTATCCGACGCGTTTCGTCCGACATGAACCATACCGAAAGTTTGCACAATCGCCTCGAAGAGCTTGATACTCTTGCGATGAGCCTCTCAACATACCTTGATAACCTGGCGGAAGAAGTGTCAGTCTGCCACGGATTGCTTCTCATGGGCAACGGGGCGTCAGCGTTGGCATCCCATGTACGGGCGCTCCGTGAAACACAAGACTTTTTGCGCAACGATTTGCAAGATCGTACTTCTAGCTGGGCCGAGACGGAGGCTGAACTCGACTTGTATATGCGCCGCTATATGATTGATGACGTTGGCGATGTCGTGCCCGATATCGCGCTGAGACGTAGCGCATCACAGTCGCGGCGATGGGCTTTGAATGAACCTGTCCAACTTCGAGCTCAATTGGGCGCTAGTGAAAACAAGATTCGCAAACTGCGAGCTAGCATCGCCGACATGTCCGAGGAGTCTGAAGCGGCCATGAAGGAGGTGGAGAAGCGCGGCCTTACGGGTGGCATTCAGCTTGTCCGCAAACTTCGGGAGCAAATTCGTGAACTTGAATATCAGGTTTCGGAAGCGAAAAGTGGCGAGGCATTGTGTATGGCGAAATTGCTCAAGCTACAACAACGAGAACACCTCCAACAAGGCTTGAAACAACGAGATGACCAAGGCGAGCCGAGCACACCAAGCAAGCTACCGTCCATTAGCGAAGCCAACAATGCATCTCCAACTGATTTTGATGCACCTCTACTGCCGCCATTATCGCTGATGGAAGATTCCCACGTCGCATCAAGTGACTTGCTAGCACCAGAATCATCACAATTGGAAAGCCAAGAAACGGACCTGCCATCCGACGAGGCTAGTAGTAACACGCAGTCGGAGAGGATCGCCGCAGGACAGTCAGATGCCATAATGAAGTACAATCCTAAAGCGGAAGGCTACATGCCGCTGGATTTGTGGCAGATTATATTGCGTATCATTGGTCTAGGGCGAGGGGAAGCGAAGAGACAAGTCGAAGCACTGAAGAAGCAATCATCCACGGTAATGATTGTCTGACGCTGATGGAGGAAATCGATGCCTTGACCACTCGCACCGCCAGCGCATTCTCTAGAGCAGTTTGAAATCGATAGAATGAGCTTCTGCCAATAGTACAAGCAATTTTACTCCCATCAGCATTGTGTCGAGGTCATTAATGATTTCTATAGTTTGTGATTCACAGCAGGTATGACTTCTCCTCCTGGTAGGAATGTTTGAGCTGCATTTCTCGTCCGACTCGAGCTGCTGTACACGGGCACGGAGGATCAGTTCCGAAACGCGACAGGCTTGGGAACTAATTGTAAACATTCCGGATAATTGAAGGTGAACATGTCTGCACAGAATGGCCTCCCTCTTGACCCGACGCATGATCCAAGGTGCAACGACAAAACACGCCACGCACTCGATACAACGGTGCATACTGTACGCAAATGCCTCATCCTTGTCAACCTGATTCCTCGCATCCTGTTTCTAGTGCTTGGACCATACTGCCAAGCAGTGTCTGAGCGTACCACGCGTGTATGGCATTTGGTGTCGATCCCGTCTCAAACTTTAAGCAGTTGCCATGATAAACTTTCCGAAGGCTTGGATCAAACGCAACCATGGTACAACCCAGGGCCTTACCACGCACACTCCATTCGAGAATCATTTCATGAGGCGAGTCGACCACCACTTTCCACAGCAAAAATTGTTGGCCATTCCTAATTTTACCATCAGGTAGGGTGACATGTGGATAAGAAAATGGCGTCAAGAGTAGCCGCTCAGGAAGGAACACCCACGATCCGAAGAAAGCTCTAGCAAGTTGACTTGAAGGACCCGAGTGCTCATTCAGCCAAGAGGCGCATTTAGGTGTAACCTTATGTGAGTAAAGATCGACAAATTTGACACTGTCCTCCTTCCAAAAATTCGAGGCCCATTCCTGGAGCGCCTCTTTGGAAAACCCCCCAGCCAAAGCACCTCTCGACATGTTGCGGCGTGGGACAGATGCAAGTTGTCTGGCTGGTCGCGAAGCAGCATTTGCGCCCATCATCGTTGAGATGTGCTGAATTGAATGCCGTTTTATATGGATGCGTTGACGCAACCGGACAGAAGAACACGGAACATGGAACGCGTCACAGTTGTTGCTGGGCTCTCAGATGTGAAAAGAGTACTGGTCCACTGGTTACTTGTTTTCGCTTTCGAAGCGTGACTGAGATTTTGCTGCGACCTTCCCTTGCTTCATTCCTTCTTCATCTTTTCAAGGCTATACAAGGTTCCCACATCAAGCATTTGCAAAGACGCGTTTTATTTCATTTACTTGTGCTCACATCAATCACCATGTGTGTTATTGGAGGAACATGCCACGGTCTCGCATTTGCTTTCCTTAGTTTCAACAGGTCGCATCCCGTGCCACGTAGATCCCCTGGTGTGAGCCCCAGTTGTATTGATCATTGATTCTTATGCTCCCTCTGATCTCTACTGCATAAGCTGTGATCTCAGAACCCACGAAGTATCGTTTGGGCATCAAGCCAGGAGTGACTACATGCTGGATTCCACAAACAAACATGCTGTCAATGATGATATGTAGCCATCACCAACTCCCAAGGCAGCGACATCACCTTAGAACCTCCAAGTCTGTAACAATCGATGGAGCACCTCTGCCTTATAACTCGCAGCTCCTCGAGCTCTGCATCATTTTGCCTCTGCGTGACACCAATGACGCGATGCGACGGTTGGGAATAAATAGTGAATCAAAGTATTTCGGTAGTCATCCACGTAGGTCCCTGCGACAGGACCGATGCCATCCCAGTCCGGAGGAGAGAGATTGGTCTCATGCAGTTGCGAGTCAAACATACTAATACATGGCTAGAGAGCTGACCGTGCCAAGGGCGATTCGACTTCAGTTTGGAGGAGGAAGCTATCCCGCTGTGTTGGTCCCGACGATCCGTATTCATATGTATGCGGTCGAATGTTCTCTCGTTCGATGCGATGCAAGAGTGGGGTAAAGATCTCCCAACTCCGCTCTAGCTCATCGGCTCTAACAAAGCTCGCGTGCTGTCCACGCAGTGCATCCAACATCAGTCGTGTGTAGGCATCGTCGGGAGTGATGTGAGTGTCGTATTGCAACATCATCGGCGCAGACATGGGGACGGAGGACAGGCCTGGAGTCTTGATGTTGGTTGTGATGAAAATAGAAGGATTGGGTTGGAGTCGCATCACCAACGTGTTGCGGGGGAATGTGCGATGCGCAAGGTAGGAGGGAATCCCTTTGAATCGGATGCAAACTTGGCAGAGGTGCTCATCGACTGCCTTGCCGGCCTCCAAGATGAATTGGACGCCCTCCCAGCGCGGAGTATGGACAAAACAACGAATGGCAGCATATGTGGGACAGTTGGTATCCTTGTTTGCGATTGTCTTGTCGTCGCTGTAACCCTCGTACTGACCCAGTAGACAATCGCTCAATTCGATTTCTGGAATTGACCGCAGCACTTTATATTTTGCATCTCGTACACGGTCACCAGCATTAACGTCATCGGCTACAACAGGAGCATCCATAGCTAGAAGCACGAGCACTTGAAGCAGGTGATTTTGAAGAATATCCCTGATGATGCCGTAGTTGTCAAAGTATCCACCTCGTCCTTCCGTCCCGAATGGTTCCTTAAAGGTGATGTGGACCGACCTTATGTAGTTTCGATTCCACATGGGTTCAAATATCGAGTTCCCAAATCGCCAGGGAATGATATTCTGGACGATTTCTTTGCCCAAGTAGTGATCTATACGATAGAGTTGATCTTCCTGAAAGTGAGACCCCAACGTTGCCATGAGCATCCGACAGGATTCCAAATCACGTCCAAAGGGCTTTTCAATCACCAACCGCGACCATCCCTTGTTTGGTAATTGCATTGCGGTTCTTTTGATTGCCAGTCCAGTTTCAGCAAACACGTTCGGGGGGATGGCCATGTAAAAAGTCGATTATGTTGGAGGCATGATGTGGGAGATAGCCGACGATGATCTGCTTCGTGCTGTTCAATTGAACGTGACAACGAACTCCATGCCTCTTCGTCGCCGTACGATTTTCCTCTCTTGTAGTGACATTGAGATAAAAACGAATCCACAATTCTCATATCAGCTCCTCGTTTCAAAAGATGGGGTTTCAGTTGTTGACGCAACTCGGCTTGTGTCATGTGCGATCGTGCATATCCCCAAATCAAGGTATTCGGGGGAAGCAAGTTTTGTGCAAAGAGGTCAAAAAGTGATGGAAATGTTTTCTTCTTCGCCAAATCACCAGAGGCACCCACTACAACAATGGTGAGGCCCTCCTGGAGGTAATCGGATGGAGGTGAGTACATCTTTCGGCCATGTGCAAGATCAATGGGCGCACTGCTTTCAACTTTCAACTACTCATGGCGGAGAAAAGATATGCAGTACTCGGAGTATGCAGTACAGGTATCATCGACCTATGGTACTCGGCTACTGTACGTTGTAAGACGCAACTTTAGTGGACTATTCCCTGGCAAGTACCGTACATGTTGCTTGAATCTTGAAGCGCACTCTTGGTGAAGACAAAAGCTATATCCATGATATCATTGCTCGAAATCACGCGAAGCTCCGCCGTCTGGACAATTTCAGGAAGATGTCGTAGATGGCTCTCAGCCAGAAATTCAGGACGAACGAAGCCTGCTGCTGCGGTTGCTGCTAACTCATTCAATCGCTGGAAGACATTCACTTCAACAGATGTGGCGGACAACGAATTCCTCAAAGGCGCTGTGCTACTGCTTTCATTGACGGTCGTTCGGACAATTCTTGCAACCACACAACCGTGCTGTGGGTCGTTTCTTGATGACAGAATTACGAATGTACCAGGAATCAGGAACGCCTTCAGAGTCTTGGAGTAACATGGGAATGGTGGTGGCGTCCCGTTCTCATCATCCCAGTGTGGCTCAACACTGTCCCAAAATGGAGTATCCACCATTCAAGAAAGCAAAACAAAGACAATGACAAGTGCTTGTTGTCTCGGGTTGTGTAGTATGAGTACAATAGCAACGACAATCGATGATGCGTACGATGAGCATTTGTTGAGCGAAATCAAAAAACAGTTAAATATTTCCCGGAGAATTACATAGAGACATGGCGTTGTAAGACGTTGAAGTCAACACGTTGGTACATACAGTACTCGTTACACAACGTTAAAGACGCCAAGTCCAATATTCTGATTCGTATGCAGTAAAAGAAAGGCGTTTCCCAAATGGTCGAGTCTTTTCGAGGGTCACGACAGCCCTTGGTCGCTATTGTATCAGTGCAATCGAGTACTGGATTACTAGCTACCGTTACCGTAGCTTCGTTCGGGCAGCCATCAGTCATCTCTCATCTCGTCATCACAAGATCACAAGCACCAACCTTAAAGATACTTAGGATTAACGCACCAGTCAGTTCTGGACGCGTCGTTCCCAAGACAGCCAGGAATAGGCACATTGGCGTCCTTTTGAAAACAAACGAGATCACCTTTGCAATCGAGATCGTATCTGCAATCTCCTTGGCATTCATCACATGGACTATCAACTGTGCAGGTTCGGATGGGAATGACGAGAGGTTTCCATCCTGCAGTGGGTGCGCGAGTCGGCACGGACGGGGAAGCTAGAGGTCCGCGGCTCCCAATAGCCGGCGCTCTCGTGGGTCTCCGACTCCCAGCAACCGGAGCTGCGCTTGGAATCGAGTTCGAGCAGTATCCCCATTGAGCTGATCCCGTTCCCATGCATCCGGGAATGGTAGCCAACGGATTTGACGATGTCCTCTTTCGACACTTGAGTGTTCCCATGCAGTCAGTATCCTTCGCGCAATTTCCTGTGCACTCTGGACATGGGTTGCTGGGAATGCAAGTGGAATTTCGATTCGAGAGCCACTTGGTGAAAGGGCTAATCGTCGGATCGTACTTGCCAGTCTGCTGATAAGCTTCCCAGAGGCTGGTGTTCGTTCTTCTCGCGGCATCACATGTTCCGGTAAAGAGAACTTCGTACGGCTTGGGGTGGTGGTCTTGAGTCAAGCATCTTTTCCCGACGTTGCCGAAAGGATTTATTTCAAACGGACTGTATGGGTTGAAGCCAACTAAGACTTGCATCAGGGTGCTACTGCAATTTCTAAGCTCGAATTCGTTTGTACCAATTCGTTCCAAGCAAAGGTCTTTTCTGGCGACCTTGAGTCTCCCCCCGCCCTTCGTTGGAATCCACGTGAATTGCTGAGCCGCGACTCCTGTTTTACAAGCACGGATGTTCAACACGTCGCCCTCGTTACACGAAGTGCCTTCACACTGTGCACACCAGAACCGTTCGATCCACTCTTCTTGCCAGCAGTTACCTACTTTCCAATGCATCTTCAAATTGAAACGATAGCTGCTCTGTAGTTCCCGTCGTGTCAATGGGCGAATCTCCTGTTCGTCCTCAGTAATGGCTTCATTTTCTATCTCCAGTTCTTCGATCCATTTGTCTTCCATTTGAATCGAATTAAGTTGCCGATGACGAAGGCATCTCTCGTCCACGTTCCAGGACAAGACACGTACCGCGGCGAGCCCAAAAAGAAGCGAGAGCCTCAGTAGCATTGGAACTGGCATCATGGAAGCGATATGGAAGAAATTGTGTCAAGCTATCGGTAGATGTCGTTGTTCCATCCAGTCCTGTGTCGTTCGTGGTTCCTCGAAATCAGACGATGTAGGACTGAAATGAGGAGTAGAATTTGGATAGATTTGGGTTCGGAGTGGCGTTAACGCGTTAACACATACGACGATGTGCCAAACCTCAATGGAAGGGTATGCTCGCATTCTATACATGTGAACCGTGCTATGTAGGTCTGACTTTCAGTCGTATTCCCTTGCACGACTCCAGTTCTGTGCGGTAAAAGCAGCTTGCGACCATTTATCGTTGGATCATGTACAGTACGAAAGACTGAGTAGAATTGACGAAACTGCGGAACATTATTTCGGGGAAACCGTATGCACCTCGACGAATGTGCGAGAGGTGTTCTTGATCATTGATTTGATACAATAAAACGCTCGAATGTCGAATACTATTTCGATTTTTGTGTTAGAAATTAGAAAGAGTGACATTGGAAAAGTTTAAACTAAACGGGAACAAGAATGTTCTGCTCAGGAAGGTCCCGCAATACACGCTTAGGGTATGTCCATACAAGACAACTTCGATCGAAGTTTCGAAGTTTCCAAGTGATCGAACGAATCAATTTTGGGTTCGATTTTTGTCTTCCCGAAGTGGTGTCCATACGGCGACATGAAAAAAACTTCGATCAAAGTTTCCAACTCCCAAGTTTCTCATCGCTAGTAGTGCATGGGAGTAGTAGATTTTGCGAATGACCAGAGCAGCTAAACGTGATCATAGATCTGCCTGCCACTGCTTGATGAGACAATGTTGGTCACTACAACCTCCAAGAAAGGAAGAAGAAGTATGTCTCATTCTCATCACTTCTTATGGAATTCACGATCTGTCACAAACAGCATAATTGCAAATGTGGCAGGTGTCGTTGCTGAGAATTTTGCAGTTAGCCATCATGATGGATTGCGAAGAGGGAGGACAAAAAAACTAGGATCGTCACCAGGGCGGACAATTCTCGAGCGCAACAGAAGGTCCGTCAAGGACATTTACAAGCAACTTGGAAAAGTGTACTTCCGAAGGGCATACCGAATGAAGTATAGTACTTTCCACCGTCTTGCTGCAGCGCTTCGTCCATATATCATTTCTGTATCTGGGAAGAAAGGCACAACACGCTACATTCCGAATGGACCAATTTCGCCAGATGTCCGGCTTGCATGTGCCATTCGATGGTTTGCTGGTGGGTCTCCATATGATATTATGACCACATACGGCATCGGTCACACCGACACAATCAACAGCTGCTGGTATGTCGTGGATGCCATCAACCGACACCCCAGCTTTACAATTCAGTACCCAGACGACCACAACACGCAGCTATCTATAGCCCGCGGCTTTGCTGAAGCTTCAAGTGCGGGATTTCAGTGCTGTGCTGGGGCCATAGATGGAATCCTTATTTGGATTCATAAGCCCTCCAAGAAAGATTGCCTGGAAGTCGGGTGCGACAGTGGCAAGTTCATGTGTGCTCGAAAGAAGAAGTTTGGACTTAACTGCCAAGCAGTATGTGACGTTCGAGGTCGTATCCTGGACATCTCCATCATGTACCCTGGATCGACTTCAGATTGTCTCGCATTCGAAGGAATGTCGCTCTTTCAGAAGCTTGAAGAGGCATTTTAGCTCCAGGATTGTGCATCTTTGGTGACAATGCATACCTGAACACGCCATTTATGGCAACGCCGTATCCTGGAGTTTCCGGAGGGACAAAGGACGCGTACAACTTTTACCATTCACAGTTAAGGATACGCATTGAGTGTACGTTTGGCATGCTGACACGCAGATGGGGAATTCTCAGAAGTGCAATTCCATTGAATGTCACAGTACAAAAGACCGTTGCACTTGTGCTTGCGCTTGCAAAGCTGCACAACTACTGTATAGACACTGATGGCAATTCCGATCTTATATCGACTGCCCGAGATGCTGAGTGGCAAAATGAAGTTAACGGTGCAGTTCCTTTGGTAGCAACAAGGCAGCAGGATTCTCAGTCGGCAAGCGGCAATGAGGTCATTCCTGAGCAATTAATGCATGTCGGCCATCATTTTAATGATATTGGTGGCCAGGCTGGTTTCCGCAACAGGCAGCGACGCTACGACTACATGAGCCGCACAGACGGAGTTCCACTTCCACGTGATCAACTGCACTCCCTGGTTGCATCAATTGGTCTTACACGGCCGACACTACACCTCCGGCGCGGTGATCACAATACCTAACACAGGCATCATGCTATGCAATTCTTGCTCATCGGTTAACACCAGCCATTACTACTACTACACTAATCATTTCGAACCATAGGTTCTATCAATTTCTTTGTCCACTTCTTTAATCTCGTCTTGTACGAGACGAACTTCACTCTCATAGAATTCACGAAGTCGCTTACTGTTGCTGTCACGTGGATTGAGTTGGGCAATATTCCCCCGGTACTGTCGTGCCAAGTCACTCAGCTGGGCTCGTCGATCGAAACAGCGTTTGCGACTCTCTTCGAGGATCTTACGCTCCTCGAACGCTTGCCTCTTTCCTCCAGCTGCTTTTCTGATGTACTTGCGAGGAGGATCTTACGTTCCTCGAATGCTTGCCTCTTTTCCTCCAGCTGCTGTTCATGATTTCGATCCACGGCTCGATCATGTATCAAAGCGCTGTTTGATTGGCGGTTTGATTCAGCAAGATCAGTAATTGAACGTGCAATGGCTCCAAGTGATTGCTGTTGAGTCTGGGAATCAGCACTCGGCGGTGCTTCCGGGCGGCGTCCTTGGCGTTCACGACTGCCACCAGAAGTAGTACTTGGAGCATGGGATGCATCCGAGGCACCGGTGTTGTTGTTAAGACGCTGCAGCGAGGATTGTAACAGTTGGTGGGCGTCAGCAACCTCCCAAAAGTACAGCAGGTAAGATGGCCGGCCATTTAGAAAGGCAGCTCTACTTTGCAATGCGCGAGCAGGTCGGCCGCGGAGAGTTCCAATGTTTGTACGATGACGACGAGGAAAAGTAGCATCTTGGGCGGATGCAGGAGATGTCTGAGAGGTCATGAAGGAGGCATTGTCGCCGTTGGCACCAATGGCCTCCTCTTCTTCATCAGCGTCCGTACTAGAATAACCTTCATCGTCTTCTTCTTGCGAAGCATCATCTTCTTGATCACGTCCACCCTCGCCTTGTCCGCTTTGTTCCCAACGACTGATAATCCTGATGAGGTCAGACCTCATGGACGAGAAGATATCTTCAATCCTTTGTGGTGTCGCTGGAGTGAGTCCAGCAACGAGGTCGTACGAACAGTTTGTGGCTTCCTGGAAGTCAAAATGGCATTCCGAAGCTGGCGCTACAGGGTTGAATGCAGAGCTGTTCCACAAATCTGAAATGACTTCAAAAACAGTTGGAGGTCTGAGTATGTGTGTTAGTTCAGAATTGTAAAAAGCAGAATCCTGTGCGAATGAAGAACAAGCAAGAAGCATAGAACAGCACCCGGCCGACACAGAGCACTCACCTAATATCTGAGTTACGTGCATCTATTTCCTGTCGTGATCTAGTATCTGCTCTCGTAAGGAAGAGGCACTTCACATTATCCTGAGTCAAGCACATGATGATGCGGAGGTAAGGCACTGACCCTCGCCAGTGCCCTCTTCCTCCACTGCCGCCGGCGCGACCACGTAATTCAACAGGCAGGTGCACCTCGCTACGCTCTTGTGTGCTTCTCATGAGAACATCTTCGAGTCTCAGTACTACTTCACCCTTCAGGAATTCAATGTCTACAGCATCACAAACAGGATTTCTTTCAAGCCACTCCATGATTTGGGGTCGTGTCGAGTTGTTTGCACGCGGAGCTGGAATGATGTTGAATAAATCAGCCCGCCGTTTGATTTCGTTCACGTAGTCATTATTTCGAGGACGCACCAACGAATTCTTTGGAAGGATAGACCATGGCTCTCTATCAAAAGAGAAAAGAGGTTGTTCATCATTGCGATTCAATCCAATGCATAATACGTACAGTACCTTTTTCTCATTTCCTGAGTCAATGTACACATCTCGACATAGACACCTGCCTTCGTTCGAAGCAACAGCAGGCACCTCAACACCATACTCCTCTGCATCTGAAACACTTTCTTCTTCATGATCTTGCAGTCGTGAACCTCCTTGGGAAGAACTCATTTTGATGCTGACACCGTCAGCAGAACAGGATGTGGTGCTCTGATATTGCAAATATTGTGTGCACGTTTGTTGCAAAAACAGGGCAGTGTACGTAAGTGCGTGTTGAGAACTTGATGTGAAAGATCAACATACAGTGTACTTTGTGTGAATCATTATCAACTAGTGGTCAAAACGAAAACGTTGGAACAGGTTATGAAACTTGGATTGCTGAACTTGGGATAAAAATCTTTCGTCAACTTCGATCGAGATCGTGGCTGACGAAAGATGAGTCCCACTAACTCAGAAATCGAAGTTGAATCACGAGTTGATTACTTCGACCACTTGGAAACTTCGAAACTTCGATCGAAGTTGTCTTGTATGGACATACTGAAGCCTGAAGCATACTAGCTCCAAACGGGTTGCAACTGTACCTCCGATAAAAAATTGCCTGCGCCAATACAAAATTGGGTCATCTCGTAGGAAACCAGTACAACTCCCTACTAGTAGAGCATGTCCATCCATAAATCCAATCCTTTGTTCACACTAAAACCTACGGCGCGCGGCGGCACTCTGCCATATCATGACCACAATGACACAGCAATCATTGAACGTCCCTCTCATTGCTTGACAATACATGATGGTGGCAACATGGTTGCGCGTTGCTCAGAGCATGCAGTGAGGAGGAGAGAAGAAAGCAAGGTATGCGGAGTTCCATAACAACCGACAAAGTATACTAGAGGCTGAATGGAAGGCACGATGTGAACAAACATTGTTGGCTACTAACTTGACAACACCGCCGGCAGCCAAATACTGTACAAAAAGATTCTCAAACTGCAATCAAACCCGCCGGACAACAATATGTTCTTGTTGTGCAACATTTGTTGCCAGGAAAGTGTTCACGCGGTGGAGAGGCTTGGGTCCTGGCTGTCTGCGGCACAGCTGGAAGCATTACGTTATGTTGAGAACACCAAAAATGCAGCAGGAAACAAAACACAAGCAGAGGAAGCTGTGCCTTTTCCCGGTCTCGTTGTGAAGACGAACGAACCGGGGTGCCTGGCGCGTGACACGAGGCACACCAGCGTCCCTGCAAAAACCGAGGATCACAGTGCCAGCAATAAACGACAACAATGGCTCCAGAAAAGCAGAAGTCAAAGGATGCGAAGCCATTGAAGGATGATTTATCTCTTGCCTGTCAATATGGCAAGTCAAAAGGATGGAGGACACGAGAGCTGCTGGGGTAGGGAAGCCACACAACATCAAAAAAGAATGCGATCTTAGTTGCTTTGCTTCATCGCAACTTGTTGGCAGAGCTGGAGCAAACAATGTGAATTCGACAACCGTGAGGCATCATAGTAGGCATGCTGGTATACACCGCAGCGGCTTTTCATAGTAGAGCAAAGTTGGAGATAGGCAAGGCGAAGCTGAGACATTGGCTTGTGAGTCACGGAAAGCAACAAACTATGACAAATGGATGGAGGAAGCAGAAGCTGAATGGCTTTGTCTTGGTGATGCTGCGAGGGAAGCAGAATGGAGGTTCTTACGCACACCATGCAACAAATGCAGAGAGCAGAGACCATGCGTATGCACGGCAAAAGAGACATGCAGCACAAAGAAAAAATCAGCAAGCTCCTCGCCCAAAACAGCAAAAGAATCAATGCCGACAACGACGGGATCGTCGATTAGGATTTGTCGGCTGTTAAATGCGTAGAATATGTATGTTAGACATCGTGTTTGTACATCACGGTAATCATTCACGACAAACCAAGAATGGCAGCAACACGTACCACCAAACAACAAGGGAGGCGATTCCGCAACCTTTAAGCTGCTGATGGTTGCCCTCCGAATCTGGATGATCGATGAAGATGAAGACTGAAACGACGAGCACCCATTAAACAACTTGAGGGGAGTACAGACCACCACCACGAGAGCGCAGCAAATGCAAGCATTCGCCAGTCGAACCGACACCACGCACATCGAATTGCAACACAAGTCGATGACCAAAACGATTCCTTTTTTTGGGCATGGTTGGCATCAAAATGAATCTGCCACAGCAGGATGAATCATTCATACGATGGGCTGCATACGGCATACGCATCTTTTCTGCATGGATTCTTTACCTCCAGTAGTCATGTACTGGGTTTCTACGAGCAGACACAATTTTGAGTCTATTTTATCGGAGGTACAGTTGCAACCCGTTTGGAGGTCGTACCTGTACCCTGTACCGAGTACTGGAGTACTAGGACGCATGTACTGTACGAAAGAACAGGGGGTCAGCGTCCTGAGTCTTGAGTTCCAGTAGGAAGACAGACGAGACTCCCACCACAAGACGATCTTCAGGGAATGCCTAATGCACTAAAACTTAAGGAGCAAACTAAACACTAAACCAATCAGAATCCGCGGAGACGTCATCATTTCGAGTTTCGTCCTCAATGACTATTTGCACCCCCCTCTCTAAATAAAGCACTTCGATCGAGGCTTTGAAAAATTCGATCATGCATATTCGTATACATACATAATCTTAGACACATGTAAGAGAGGATCTTCATGTGCATTCGAGTTTTGAACTCACATTCATTTATGCAAATGCATGGGCATACGATATATACGATATACGTAATCTGTATGCACACCAAGGACTTGTATGCATACATTGTACCAGGTTGGCGTGTCTTCGTACAAATCGGCTCCTGAAATACTACGAAGACAAATCAACGATCGTCTGATACTGGATGTCTACGGAGTTTGTCGTCGTGTGTACTACAGTAGCACGTGACATGTATTGATATGAAAAACAGTAAATCGATACGAATGCAACTACTTCAGTACGAGTAATGCTACTACGACAGTACGCCATACAACATGTTTCCGTACGCCGGTGTTGTTGTCAGGTGAGACCCTTGGAAAAAATGCGATGAAAATCAATCAAAACAGCTTCACTCCCATGGTCACTACAACTGACAGACTACAATTGCTACATGAATAGAGGATACAGATTGGAAAGTTAAAGGGTCAACTACAAGAGAATGGACCCTCAACTGTCAACAGTTGAGGGTCCATTGTCGCAAAATACAATTTAATTGTTTTGTGCTCATCCGGATGCGTACCAGTCTTTTCAAGACCGTTTCTACGTGATTCTACCTACTGTGGACTACGTAAGTTTAATAGTGCAGTACTATTTTCCTTATCTAATTTCAAAACTGGACGTTGAAAACGTAGCGTTGCGATGCCGGCGTGCAATTTGAATATACATTTATATGCATGTATAAGATAACGATCACCTCAGATGACTATTTTTACCCCTCTCCCCTATGACGTCTCCGCGGATTCTGATTGGTTTAGGGCTTTAGTTTGCTCCTTAAGTTTTAGTGCATTAGGCATTCCCCGATCTTCAGCATCAGCCCAGCAAGGGACACGATGATTTGCTGCTTATGTCCTTGTTACGCACACTCCAGACTCCAGAGTACCATGGAAAGCACACCTGATTTCACATTTCACACAAAACTTTCATGGAAATCGTCAAACAACAATCGATTCTAGAGCAGAACAGTACGCAACTCCTACTCTCTCACTGAGACTCTGACACATACCATGGGGACAACAGCCGCGGTGATGGCAAGCTCCACAACGACCCGTCGCTTCGTTGCGAATGCAAGACATCGCAATGCATTGACGCGACAACAACGAACCTACACCATGGCGATTGCTCGTCAGGTGTCACCATTCATATCCGATGGTCTAGTCATGCACGAGGATCCAAATGCAAACACTTCTGTTTCCTACGAGAAAGCCCACGAGCAGCACCAAGCATATCTTCGTACCTTGCGTACCATTCTTCCCACTTTGGCATTACCTGCACTCGACCATCATCCGGATTGTGTCTTTGTCGAAGACTGTTTGGTCGCCGTTGGGAATACTGTCGTCGTGACACGTCCGGGTCATGTCTCACGGGAGGGAGAAGTGGCTTCGCTTCGTGATGTGGTGATGCAATTGGGAATGAACGTTGTGAACATGATGACTGACGACGACAGCAGTAACGACAGTAACAAACCTCGCGTGGATGGTGGCGATGTGTTGTACACGGGACGGCACATGTATGTCGGCTTGTCGGAACGAACCAATGCGGCAGGTGTTCAATTCTTGGAATCGGCCTTTCCAGAACTATCGGTGGTACCAGTGTGGATGCCACCACGGTCAGCGTTGCATTTGAAATCAGTCGTGACGCATTTGGATGACGAAACGCTGGTGGCTCCCCACATCGGATGTTGGGACCAGTGTATTGACCAATATGTTGGATAGTGGTGGTTACGAAGTCATACGACTCCCGAATACACTCATGTGCAATGTGGTTGTAGTGAATGGAAGTCATGTACTTGCGCAAGATGCAGACTGCGAGGAATCAAAGGCATTGTTGATTGCTGCATGTCAGGAGCGGAATTTGAAAATTCATTGGTTGGATACCTCGGAATTGGCCAAGGTGGACGGTGCTCTCACATGTTGTTCCGTATTGTTAGACTGTTGAATCGGATCAAATGTCTAGAGTCAAATGGTACAGAGGGTGACATGATGAAAGTATTGCAACGATACGTCATAGCATCGTCAGACGGCACAAAGTAAACGCCACCAAGCTAAAGTGCAGGAATGGAACCCCTCTGGCACGAGCAATCTGGACTTGGCAGGGACGTTACAGTAGTGAGTCGACAAACGTTCAAAGACGCCGTAGTTAACGTAAGGTGACTTCTCTGATCTGGAGAAACCCAACTCTTGATTTCAGAGCAGCTACCATTTGATGCTTGACTCGTATGCTCGTTTGTGCCGAGACACTTTGTCTACTCATAGTATCATTTGCAATTCCTAGATGATGATCTATGTGTTACTCAAAGTCTAAAATCAATTCCCTTGGTTGCAAATGAAACACATTCTCTTCTTCTGGCACGCTATCATCCATGAGATTCCGCACTACTTTCAAAATACTCGCCAAGGTGCATGTCATCTCCACCAATTTTCGAAAATTGGCTTCATCGAATTGCACTCCCTTTTGGGCCTTGAGACGCATAATGAGCATGGACAGTTCGACGTCGTTGAGGCAAAGTCTTGATTCCGATCCGTGTTGACGACAGTGCTCACAATGTCGTTCAAGACTTGTCGTTCCAGATTTTGTTTGATTTGTGCTTGGATCTCGCCATTGCGTTTGACGAGTTCCGTCAATCTAGATACAGATGTGTTGGCCTTTGCAGCAATTTCGGACAAGGAGGTTTCGACCCCTTCGAGACTGTCAAAATGCGAGTGAACATAAAGTTAGTGCATGAGCAAGTATGCAATACCTGTCAGCAATTACAAATAGAACCCTCTACACCAACTCACGCTGTCACTTGCACTTCCAATTTGTCAATGGATTCGGACAAGATATGGTTCTGTTCCGTCAATTCGTTGGTGCTTTGTCGCAATGTGTTTTGTTCGCCACGGATGCTCCCCAACGCCTTGAGTTTGTGCGTCTGGTATGCCGCGTAGGGGGCCAAGGTAGCTGTCGCATAGGAGGCGAGTGTCACGATGCGTCCCGTGGTGAGTACTAATGTCGTGACACTTGATGCGACTTGGTTTTGAGGAGATGGGGATTGGACGAAGTGTGTCAGCATTGGAAAATGAACGATACCAACAAGGGCGAGGATACGAACCAAGAATACACCATTCCTAGCGATTTTACTCACAGCCAGCAATCCCAACAATATCCATAATGCCGGGCTTCACCTTGGCATGCAATGCGTCCGTTGCTTCTCCCCTTCACAGTTCCATCCTCGTTGAGAGGAGAAGAGCCAATATCCTGCACGGCAGTCTTGACTGTATTTGCAGCTTGGAGTGCTTGGATAGTCAACATATTGTTGGCAGACCAGATCAACAGATTCGGGTCAAAATGTGTGTGCGGTTCAATCCTCACCGAATCAATGAATCAATGAATATGATGTACGTGTCGTAACTCGTAACTGTACCAGTTACCCGAGTATGCAGAGCGCATGGTGGCGATGTGGCTATGATATCATGGATCATTATATCATTATGTGTACCGTACGTGTACGACCAGTCTGAAACTTCAGTAGCATACGATACACGTTTAGTACTATGTACTCGGAGTAGAAACTAAGGGAGACTGTACTTGGAGTACTGTCTATTGCATTAAAAATTCTACGCTACCGGTACATAGTACAAGTACTTCTTTCAACGATATCAACGCTATCTTTCATCTTCGTACACAATTGAATGCATTGAACAACTTGGCCATGGAAGCCGACTTGGAAAATCGCGTCGCGACCGAAACAACCCCCTTGATGGGCAACGGGACGACAGATGATCGGGGAATTCTATTGGGTGAACCAGCTCCGTTGGGAGATATCAAAGGAACACACCATCCTCGAGCGTGTTGTCGGAGCCGGTGCAGCTGTGGGGTGTACGTGAAAGCAAATTCGTACGCGTTCTTGTCCATTGTTGATTGTTGCACTACAGATACGACTACTGCAGCAGTTGTTTGTTATGATTGCGGCATACACTCATTGAAACTGTTCACACCTTCATGCATGCACCTACTCACTAAATTCATTGTCACACACAAACAGTATCAACATCGCTTGCGTCCTTGGCATTCGAATCTAATCCCGTAGTTTACATTTCTGGCGCCATTGGGGCCGTTGTCTCTCCCATGGCCGCAATTCAACAAAACAAACTGACACAAGTGGTGGCGCTTAAGGAGACCAATGCTCGGATGCGTGATGAGGTCGATCAACTCAAGGCGGAAAATGTGAAACTTTCGACCACCGTGTCATCCTTGGAATCGTCGGTGTCGCATTTGCAAGAATTGTCTCATACTCTTGACATCGTACGGGCCATGGAGGGACAATCCTTGGATGAGTTGGAGAAGCAAGTGGCGGAATCGGAGCAAATTTTAGATAAGATGCAAGACAATTTGCGTGGTACGATTGTTCAGACATTGATTTCCATGTTGCTCGCCATTGATCATGATGGAGACATGTGTCTTAGCGATGCGGAAATCGACTCCCTTATTCACAAGATGGAAGAACTTTCGACGGACCATTTTGATTTCAAAGATCAAGTCTTGCGACAAAAGTTAATTGAAAATGGGAGATCGCTCAATGCAGTTATGGATATCATCAAGAACTTGATGGACGACGATGCCAAGCCAGAGGACAGTATATTCGCTTTCATCAATAACCCGCCAGTCGATCCCACGAGTTCAGCCCAAGTCGAGCCACTATTGCCGGTAGAAGATTTGATAGTTGCAGAGAAGGCAAAGCCACCAGCAGAAATTCCAACTTCGGCTGATGTCCAAGCACCGGAGAATACCGTACCTGTCCCTGAACCATCGGCGGTGCCAACACCCTCAGAAAACGAACCATCACAGGAAGTCGAGATTGCGACGGAAGAGGCTGCGATTGAAGTCATCCATCCGGAAAATATTCCATCAGTGGAAGTCGAGCTTACGACGGACGGGCCATCGGCGGGCGTGGTTCCAACGGAAAATGATCCATCATTGGAAGAGCCACCGGCGGAGGTGATTCCTACGAAAGATGATCCGTCGGTGGAAGTTGAGCATTGATCCTACGGAAGTCGAGCGTCCAGCTGACTAGCCACTAGCCAAACGCACCCTAGGAAATGCCAGCAGCATCGGTGGCCGCACCACTGGAAATACTAGCTCAATGGGCCGAGGTCTCGCATGTCTGTGGTACTCGTGTGCTCTTCAACATGGAATTTAAGACCCGATTTTGTGATTTATGTAGTCTGTAGCTGCACTAACCGTACTGCTACTACCTTATAACCTACTCGTCGCCCGGTCGAGCAAACGTCGCTTGCTCCATCCCCCGCTGCACCAATGTTATATTCTTCATGATATGCTTCACCTCGGGGTCTTCTTCACTCACTTTGAACTCTGAATTCATCCTTGCAATAACTAGCGCTTCTCGAAAGCTCGAGAGTGCAGCGCCGGGTTGATTCAGTGCGAATTGGACGGCACCCATGGCATTCACCGTCTGTCCGACCAGCGAATTCATTTCACCGAGGAGACGCTTGCGCAATGCATAAGCCAATTGGAATTGCTTGAGTGCTTCGGTCTCTCCGTGCGGCATCGTGGCATGGACTAGCCCCAGTTGATGATGTACATTGGACGCGACGAGGGAATCAGGATCCAACGTTTGGATCACATGCTCATACAGCTTTTTGGCTTCTAGACGCTCTCCCAGAGTCAACAAGCAATCCGCCAAATCCAATCGTAAATTCGTATCCAACCCATGCAATTCTTCAATTTCACGATACAGCTTCAGGGCGTTCTCGTGTTCATTCATAAATCGCAAGATTTTGCCCTGATTTTCTAGAATCTTGCGGAGTTCCGGATGTGGCTTGTGATCGTCCTTTCCTTCGGTAGTTCGGCGAACATGTCATACCCGGAGTATCGGTAATGCGGTTCGGCCAAGTGCAGATATTGTTGGGCATCACCGAGTTCCATTTGAGCTCCGAGCAACGCGGCAAGCTCGTTCCAGGCTTCGCCGACTTGCACATGAAATGTGTTGGGATGCAAGTGTTGGTAGTATGCTAGGGATTGTTCCAGATGCTTTTGACTTAAGTCGTACTGTTGGAGTCGTTTGTGGAGAATGCCAAAGGAATGGTGCGATTCGGCCAACTCGAGGGTTGATTTGTAATACGTGTTGTGCAGCTCTTGCTGGTTTTCAGACAGTCTTCCATCCTTCCAATTGAAATTGTAAGTGGCGAATCGTTTCTAATGATTCTCGAATCTCTTCTGGCGTTGCATTCACCGCACTGTTATTTTCAATTTTATCATCCCTGACACCCACAAGCAATTCATGGTTACGAAGCGCTTTGTGAAGATCAGCAGCCAAGGGTGACACGATTTCTGCCTCAACCATGGGGCCAGATCTCAGCCATCGTTGTTGGTGTACTCCGAGCACCGCAGGACAGCGATGGGCACTTGGAATCGCCCAGGGAGTGAGGTAACGCCGGGCAACGGTGGCAGTGGCACGACGGAGTAGCATCGTGACAAGTGGACGTTCTGCCCCTATGAGTGTATGTACTCTCTGTCTCTCACTCCTTTACTGCCTCGGCGAATCACAGGTACTGTACAGGGACTGGGGTACTACTGCTTTAAAGTGTAAAGTAAATGAAATGTTGTACTCCAGTACTGGTATTCAGCAATGGGCTATGCGGGTGGTACGGTATGCACCTTTGACTCTCGACCATCGAGCCGCATAAAGATACGAAAGAGTTCAGTTGTTGCTTGGAGCTTGGACAGCCACGGGTGTACTCTACTACAACACTACAACACTCTACAGTAATCGTTGGTCCTGTTGTCGTTGCTCGTTGCCGCACCTGCCGCCGCATGGAACCTGTAGGCGTCTGCTGGTACGGGGTAAAGAGTATGCGGTACATACTGGAGTACGGAGTACAGTACACCAGATCGAATGGCAAATGGCAACCCGCTCGTGTCAAAAGTTCTGCTATGACACAGTTGCATACGGAGTGCGGAGCGATGCGATACGAGCATATCATACGAGTACTTCCTTACTTGTACCAGGTACAGGTACAAGGTACAAGTACATGTATGTATGTTATATGTTCATACGTTCATACCACTTACTTAAGTGCCTGTGTCATATGTCATACGCATGCCACAGTACTCTGTACTCCGCAACGGTACATGTATACATAGAACAGTTTTGTTTTGTATTCCGTGCTCCGAGTATCGCTGAAAGTCATTACTTATAAACATCATTGTATATTTTGTTTTCTTCCTTACATGTGTAGGTTCTGTTTCAAATGCACAGTATCTTTTCGATGGTAGCGATTTCTACAGTCGTCATATAGGCAACAGTACCAGTGTTCGTATTAAATTTGAACATTACGGTAGCTTACGGTTCGGATTGCGTAGAACCCAGGTTCAAAATTTCCCAAACGGGAATAGAACAGTAGACGGTGTACTGGTGATTCAGTATGATTTCTACTGTTGTAGAGTCTACGGTGGTATCGTACTGCATTAATACAGTATCTACTGCACACGAAATTACAGTAGAACTCGAGATTCAAGGCTTGTACTGAGGGCTACGGTGATCCAACGTTACTGAGATACTCCATCTTGATGGAAAGCAGTGCAACAGTGTGTTCATTTTCTCACTATTGCATCGTTTACGATCACTTACACACACTTACACACTCACCCACTCAACACTTACTTACTAGCGCAATAGCTATCGCAAGAGTGTCTAGAGTCGACAGTAACCATGGCCTCTATTGAACCTGAAACTCCAGCTACGTCTGATCTCAAGCTCGAGGAAAAGTCGTCTATCATCGACCACAGTATTGCTTCGATTCCACTTGAAACTACCACAACACCAAATGATGTGCTTCCAGCATCCTTACCAGACATTCCTGCTGTTCCTCCTTTACCAGCAGATGCCGTGAAGAAACCTCCTGCCGCCAAGAAGGCTCATGCCGAATCCAAGGAGGGTCCGATGGGAGAGCTTCGTCCGACGGATATCTTGGCAGGTAACTATCGAAAGCGAGCTGGCAACTATCTCTACAAGAAACTCCTTCGCGAACTGGCACCTGACGTCGGGAAGGTCGAGATGCGAATTCTCGTCGGCAAGGTCGTGGAAGGAATCGCGAATCAAATTCCTCCAGGTACGTTGATGTTGATCACTTTCTTATTATTACTTGATGACTTTAAGTTCTTATTCGCTCAATCGATCGTTACCATTCTTGTTGAACAACAGGTCGATTCATTCGTGAAGGCGGTGATGCCTTGTTGAGCGCTGCCCAACGAAACCAGAAGATTGCCCGTGCTCTGCGTGAAGTCGCTGAACGTGCTACCAAGGAAGAAGGAGAGACCAAGACCGACAAGACTGCTAAGAAACCGAAGGTTGAAACCGAGAAGCACCAAGAACCCATTGGTGAGATTCGTCCTTCCGATGTCCTCACCGGCAACTACAGAAAACGCGCTGGTAACTACCTCTACAAGAAGCTCCTCCGCGACGAGGCCCCCAACGTTGCCAAGGAAGAAATGCGCACGGTCGTCAACCGCGTTATTGAAGGCATTTATGGCCAGTTCCCTCCCGGTCGCTTCATTCGCGAAGGCGGTGGAGGACTGTTGACTCGCGGTCAGATCCACCAAAAGGTCGCTCGCGCCTTGCGAGAAGTCGTGGAGCGAAGCGGAAAGGAAGTTGATGAGAAGGATCCTGGAGAGAAGGTTGTCAAGAAGAAGACCTCGTCTATCGACAAGCAAGAACCAATGGGGGAGATCCGCCCAACCGATGTCCTCACGGGTAACTACCGTAAGCGTGCCGGTAACGCGTTGTACAAGAAGCTTCTCCGCGACCATGCCCCTTCGGTTGGAAGGGAAGAAATGAGCGCCGTTGTGACTCGCGTCGTCGAAGGCATTGCAGGACAGAATCCACCCGGCCGCTTTATTCGCGAGGGAGGTGGAGCGCTGTTGACTCGTGGACAGGTTCGTCAGAAGGTTGCTCGCGCATTGCGTGAAGTGGTCGAGAGAAGCAAGGCTGAAAAGGACGCGCTACTCGTCGTCGAAGGCGCCAAGGTGGAGCAGGTAGTGCCTAAAGTTGATGAAGAAGTCAAGGTCGAAGAGGAAAAGATCGAAGCAGATATCCCTATCGCGAATCAGGAGTTGGTAGAGGAAGGAAAGGAGGAAGTGGATGCCCCGGAAGAACCGAAGAAGAAGCGAGGCAAGAAGGACGAGGAACCCAAGGAGGAGGAGGAGAAACCCATCGAAGAACCGAAGGGAAAGAAGGCCAAGAAGGAAGAGGAACCCAAGGAGGAGGAAGGCAAGACTCGAAAGTCGCGAAGGGGTGCTGAGACCAAGGAGGAAGTCAAGCCTCCTGCCAAGAGGACTCGAAAGAAGTAAGTTTGGAAAAGTGGGAATAGCGAAGAAACACCAGTGGAGCATGGGATTGTCTCGTGGTGCTCGTACATTTCTGGGAACACATCAAGCAAGAAAGGATTAGCCTGCCATCGCGCAAAAGTACATTTTATTAACTGGAAATTAGGTGCCAACTCAAAAAAAAAAAAAACCATTTTTCACCATGGCGACGTGCGTATGTCCTCTAGGCGACGATACGTGCTATCCGACTCAATGCACTTCAGCAAACGCGGTTTTCCTGCGCTGTGCCCTGTGCCGTACACCAGTTAACAGTGCTTGCAGTTGTAGTAGTATACGCGCCTTTTGAGCGATTACTGCGTACTGTCTACTCGGTACTGTTAAAGATGCTTTAACTGAACGTTGTTTTCCGGCGACAGTTCAACGAAATGAATGAATGCATACCATTTCTCTCATACCTTGTATGTCATAGCTGAAGCTACTCCATCATACTCAATACAACCATCAGAAGTACGTGGAGTAGTCCGCTATACACCTTGCATTTCACAAGGAGATCCGTCATGTGAGTTACAACTACAGGTAGTAGGCTTGTGGGTGTGTGTTGTGGATCAGGAATCATCAGGTGGTGATCAGTTTTCCTTGAACGTTGACGCTGAATATGCTCAGAAACAGTTTCTCACCATCAGACTCCTTCACTGTGCTGCACTTGTGACTTTGAAACTTTAGGGACACAACATCGTTGCGATGGAGAGCCCGTGTGGCTAAAACAACGACAGCGACGGCTCAATCGCCAAACTCGGAAACCAAGGACGGACTTTTAAAAACGTCGTCGTTTAACGACAAGGACAAGGAGAAGCGATACATTCACAACAATGGCTGCTTCGGGACTGGTTTATCCTGGTTGGATGGTATGGCGGCGGGTGCTGTGGGATCCTCCTTACTGGCATGTCAACAGCGACATGTAATTCCCATTTTGACCCAAACAGCCGCCATTTCCACTCTGGTCATGGGCCCGTACGCCGCCTATCAGAACCGAAAATTGAGGGCCGTGGGAGGATTGCGGGCGGAACACAATCGATTGCGACGAGAAACCAATGAGTTTCAAATTCAGAATGAGGTACTGCTGCGTCGCATGCAACGTCTGGATGGGGCAGTTTCCAGTTTGGAACGGGCGGAACGAGAATTGTCCGCAGTTGTTAAGAATCAGTCGGAACTGGAACGACTCCAACGAGCCGTGGCGCGGCGGAATCAAATTTTGGGGGAAATGAAACAATGTCTAGTGCAGCAGGTGTTGCAAGATATTCTGGCCGTGGTTGTAAAATCTGATCGGGATTCGGATTTTCAAATTGCACCGCAAGAGTTAGAGGTTTTGGTGTTGCGGATGAAAGCAATAGCGGGAGTGCAGTTCAATGAACGCAATTTTAGAGGCATCATGGCAGCTGGTGATCGGAGAATAGCAAGTGTATTTGCCGTGATCCGATCTCTCATGAAAGATGATGATACCAGCAATGACGTATTTACATTTCATCCTGAAGACTTGGTCTCGCAAGCGAACCATGTTGTGTAGGTAATGTCGTTTCGAAATGCGTACTTTACGCTATAGTAGTTGATTGATTAAACTGTTGTTAAATGGGGCTTGTTGTTGGTGTGCACTTAGCAATTTCACGCTGCTGGACCTTAAGTTCTTCAATAACGAGATCGTCCACCGCCACCACCACGGCCTCCATCACGGTTATTGGAGTTACCACCTCGCCCACGTCCGCCGCCACCACCACGACCTCGCCCGCGGCCGCCATCTCCACGACCGCCCTCTCCGCGGCCGCCACTGCCTCGTCCACCACTACTGCGACCACGTCCACCGCCCCCTGTGTTGCTGCGGAACCCACCTCGTCCACCACCACCAGATTGATTGCTCTGTCGCCCGTCTTGATGATGGTAATCGCCACCCTCCTTGTATCCGTACGACCCAGAGGCGGCATCCAACAAGCGCTCATTTGACTCGACCAAGGTCACTGCCTTCTCGGAGAATTGAAGAGCCATCAATTGCAACGACGTTGGCTCTACTTTGCGCATTACAATCGTTTCGGTAGGTTGATCCCAACTAGCGTACAGGTCACGGTTGATGATCATCTTCGACACCACAGAGTGCACTTCATTCTTGGACATTTCAAACATGCCGCATAGCTGGGTCAGCGACAGCGACTCGTACTGATTAGAAAAAGCAAAAAGGTAGGTACGCAAGCCTTCCAACTTGATTTTCTCAAACAGCATCTTTTGAATCTGCGCAGCACTGCTTTCGCCGGGGACCAACTTCCACACATCCATATCCGTCAGGAAGTGTGCGCACGTTTTCCAATCTCCCGTGCGGAGTGCCTTACTGGCACGCATGACAAAGTCACGTGTCTGCTCTGGGGGACCTGTAAAGACTTGACGTTGGTACATGTCATGATGCTTTCGGAACGTACGAGAAATGACCCGAGCACGGCGCTCTTCCGCGGCCGCCATGTTGGGAACCTCCAACAACATGGCCGAAATCAAGTGGCAGGCTTCCAACAAATCCAAATTGATATGCATGTGGTACGGCACTTGCCGACGTTTCTCTGCCTTTTCCTCATCGGGTGTCTTGTCGTTGAAACGACCCGTCGAAACGCCCTGCGCCAAGAGTTCACGGACGCGACCAGAACAAGTGTCAGCCAAGGCTTGATGGGCGCTCCAAATCTTGCCCAATCGGAAGGCAGCCATACCCAATGTCACCATCATGCGATTAAACATAATCATGGTTGACACATCACCAGCATTGGCGATGGTGTCCTGAAGATGTGACATGAGCAACAAATCACGGGCTTCCGTGAAGCGGTCGTGCAGGGCATGATGGTAAATGTGACAAATCATCGCCCGCGTCTTGGAACGATCCGTTCCGTGCTGGTAGACGAATGTAGCAATGTCGGAAATCAAATCAGCGGAGTTTATCGCTATCGTACTCTCTGGTACATTAGGCCTGGGGCCAACAGCAGCAGGGTGAGTGTGGGCAAAATTCGGTTTCTTAACAGCACCAGCCTCGTCGGACAAGCAGGCAGGATGCAACAAGTCTGCCTCTCCGTATTTGCGGTAGAACATATTAGCTTTGTCCACAGCTTGACCAATGGAATCGTGTTGGTAGTAGATGTGCTCGAAACGAAGCTGAGCCAATAGTGCAGCGTCTTCAAGAGCATTTTCTCGCTCATAATAGGCTTGGCCTTTTGTCAACAGCTCAACCAAGATGGATTCGTCACGAAGGCGGGCAATAAACTCTTTTGTATGAGGAGAAATTTGCTGCACGCTTTTGACATACTCTTGTTCCAAAGTCGAAAGGAATAGGGAATACGATCCAAGGACGTAAATTGTTTTCTTCTCTTCTTCTGTCATATTCTCCTCTTTCTCCAGACGGAGGCGTTCGGCACGTTCATCCTCAGTCTCAGCTTCGCCAGTGGTAGGATTGACGAGCTTATCATCGGCAGCGATCGCCGCCATGGCTCCATCAGTGGACGATGCAACCGCCTTCATTTTCTGCCCACCAGCGATTCCGATCAATTCGACTTCCTCGATTGAAGCCTTTCCAAGTGTGTATCCCTCGTCCAGGGTATCGGTAGTACGCGACAAGTAGTTCGCACAGGCCTTCCAGGTCTTGGTGGGCATGTAGTCATCCATACTACGCTGCAAATCAAACTGAGCAGTGATGACATTCATCAAGATCGGAATCTCAACACGGGGTCCAAACTCAAGGGAGAGTTTCGCCAGTGCTTCCAACTGTCTGAGAACCTGGCGCATGTCGGTTCCACGACGTCCACGGGAAGCAATCAACTCCTTCACCTTCTTGTTGATCATGCTAGGAGTCAAATTTTCAGCCGGTAGGACGGACTTGGAAGCCATGCTGGATTCTGACGCCTGAGCAGCGGCTTCAGCCGCCTTCTTGGCCTCGGCACGACTCTTGGCGCGTTCATCCTTGTTCTTGACAACTTTCTTTGTGGTGACAGTGTTCTTCTTGAGCCAGCGGGCACGACCCTTGAGCTCCGCGTACGCGCCCTGTTCTTCATCGTCGGATTCTTCATCGCTGTCACTGTCAGACGCCCACTCATCGTCGTCATCATCCTTGTCGTCGTCGCTGTCAGCATCATCGTCGCTGTCCGAATCCTGTGTGAGATGAAAGCAAAATGTTGGTTAGTGAGGTTGAGCTAGCGGAAGCGTCCAGAAATGCGGTCTCAAAATGTCCACTCAAAACATGGTTTATACTTGGTAACAAGTTTGTCTCATCTACCCCGCACAACTGCCTCCCGCACTGCTTTGTCAGCAACGCATCAGAGGCATCATCCGGGACAGAAGTCAGAAACGAGGAATTCAGCTCTCGAGAGAGTGAAGGGCATCCCTGTGGATAATAAATAGCCGGAAACGATTGATCGAGCGATCGACGAACAAAAAATGAGGGGAGTACGTACCGAATCGCTGCTGTCACTGCTGCTACTGCTGTCACTGGACGGCTTTTTCCTAGCTGCTGGCTTTGCAGGGGCGGCGTCACTATCAGATGAGGAGGAAGAGCCAGAATCATCATCGTCGTCATCGTCCTCATCGTCGTCGCTATCTCCATCGTCTTCATCAATAATTGGATTCTTGCGATAGTGATCCATAACCACCTGGAAGGGTTTGTTGTGCTTCTTGAGCGTGAGCTTCATACGATTCAAGGCGCGTCCCTGATTCGGAGTTAGCTTCTTGAATGCCACCTTATCCTCCAGACATTCCTTGACAAAGTCTTCCAATTCTACTAGAGTGCGAACCAATTGACGAGGAACTCCAGCCGCCAGAACTTTTTTCGCCTTGATCATGGCCTTGCTGAGTTCATCAAACTCGCTCTGAATTTTCTTGAAATCCCTCTGTTTCATAAATCCCCTTATATTCTTAATATGCGACGTGAATGCCTCGAGAGAGCGCTCCTTGGCAGATTTCACGACGCGAACATCATCTTCGGAATCGGAATCATCAGAAAAGTCCACCCAACGGGATCCGTCCTTCCGATTGTTGTTATCGACAATGGACTCGTCCGAGGAGTCCGAGTCGTCAGAGGCGGAATCTGAATCATCCGAACTACCGCCGGCAGCCCAAAAGCGAGACATACTTGAGAGTGGTTTGTTTGTTTTTAGAAAGAGGTCTGAAGTTGAGCAAGATCTACCTCACCAACACCGAGGTTGCTGATCTTGATTTGGTTGTGTCGGTGGTACCGGGTGTATGCGGCAAGGGGAAAGCAAGGATGCGGCTGCGGCTCTCATGGAGGACGTTCCGTCCTAGGTTATGAGCTACAATATTTCCAGACCCGGAAAATCACAGTGCATGGGATGATGCTGTTGCCCCTACCGGTAGTGCAGTACAGTACTTGTACGTACAAATGCCTTAGCACCGTCTTCTCCAAAAACCCGCAGACGCAGAAAATCTCGGATCCCGGATTCTCTCATTTTTCTGACACCACATCTCGGATGGATTGATCAACCACCAAAATACTTGTACCAGTACCTCGTCAGTGGAAAGAGAGCAGACTGCAGATTGCAGATCGAGCATAGACCGATCATGACGATGGTGAATTGCTGTCTGTTCCTCCTCCTGGCGACACTGCAACTTTCTACATGCAAAGCATTCGTGATAACTACCCGTGCGCAAGCATGCCCATCGCACCTCTTTTCCACCGCAGCAGACAGTGTCTCCATGGGTCGAATCACGTCTGAAGTCGACATTCAGCTTGCGGCAGCGTTCATGGTAGATGCCTTTTGGCTGAATTCACCCCAAGGACTTGTGCTAGACGAATCTGTCAATGATGGCACCAAGAAAGGCTTAATCGAGCATCAGGTCGATGACTTGCTAGAAAAGTACGGCGAGCGCATGGGAAAACGATCTTTGGACACGGTCTTAATTCAAGCCGTTGACTCTTCGACAAAGGAAATTCTTGGATTAGTGGGATTGGAAGTATCTCTCTTGAACAAAGATATTGGCGACACCTTATCTACTACAAAGAGTGACAATTTGCTTAAAAACGCCGTTGCATCGCTCGGGCCCAAGGATCGACGTCTCTACAAGAGCGCCTCGGTCCAACAGATTGCCACCGAACTCTTGCCTCCCGAATTGGAAGCCGTGGCCGTTTTGAGCAACCTGGTCGTGTCGCCCACCGCACGACGTCGGGGAATCGCACAAATGTTGTGTGCCCAAGTCGAACGTGTGGCAAATGACGAATGGGGTTACCCATCCCTGTACTTACGAGTCGAACAAGACAACGCTGCGGCAAGGACACTTTATGAAACTAAATTGGGATTCTCCGAAAAATACGTGCTGCCGGGAGCCATGGGAGTACGTATTCAGGATGGCAGCTTTTCAGTGATCCAGGCGGATACGTTGGTTCTTTGCAAGAACCTTCAGTAAGAGGGACCGCGATCTTTCCAGGTTTTTCGACCTTTTGGTAGAGGTGATCCCGCTTTGTTGTACTCCAAATACTCCTTGTCGCTTACAGTGTAATTGTCTGTCTACACTCATCTAAGCATCGCTTGCCTGTCTACTTTATTTAATTTCAGCCAAGGTGCACTTCAGATTGCTCTGATTCGTACATCACCATCAGTCTCAGTGGCAAGTGGCGAGGTGTCGTCGGACCTTATTTTGTCTTGCATTTATTAACTACTGGCACTTCAACACTGGAGTACCAGGTACTGGCGTATTTCGAGTCACGTATCACATTCGTGACTAATTCCCCCTACGTCTTGCTCTCGCCAAAAAAAAATTGTCGCGACGGCGCGTTCAATGCACTCACAAATTCGATACTCGGACTTTGGGTGATACAACGACCTTGGGGAAAAAACGAACGATCCGGACTGAACGATGGCTGCTGTGATTGGAAGAGGTGTTCAGCGAGGAGTCGGAGGCAGTGATCAGCAGTGTTTGAAATCGCCCTTCATCGCCTACTATATTGTGGTGGTTTCGTTGAATTCGGTCGCAGTCATAGGCGGTGCCATATCCCAGTTTGACCTTCATCGAGGACAATCATCATGGTACAATAACTACGATCGGTGTGATGCATGGCTCTTTACGAATGGTATCTTTGGGGTACTTCATATATTGGGAGCACTGTATATAGTCCGAAAAATTCAGGAACCTGAAGATGCGATTGAAGCCCATCCAATGGACTATCAGCTACAACAACATCATCATCATCAGCAGCAGCAGCACGCCAAGGGCAGTGGAAACACTGTGTGGTGGCAGGGCAACAAGGTTCATGTGCAACCAGTTCACGTGCAACCAGTTCAACTGCCACAATTCCAATCAAACAAGCCCGTCATTTCAGAGTATGCCCAAAAATCTATTGGAGCACCACAATCATGGGTCCGCGTGAAACACGTTTTGATGGAGAACGTTGTGGTCGCCATTTATTTTCTGGTCTATCTTGTGTATTTGTTTTGGCACATGTTCGTTGAAATGAACCCCTGCAATGATGGTATGAGGTTTACGCAGCGGGCCGCGGATATCTTTGTTGTGGCATCTCCATGTGCCTTTGTCTTCTCCGTGGTTACAATGTTGATGGACAGGCGACAGATATAACGAACATAGGCCACCTCGTTTTTTTACTCGAAATTTGAGTGACCCACGTTAGCGCCATGGTTATACTTTCTCTTGGCTGAATGCTTCCTTGCATCTTCATGGTTCGTGGTCGTGGTGAAGCTGGAGAGGTGGGTGGATGGTGCATGTAGGGGTCTACGGGTACGAGTGATTACTGGAGTACTTTCAGTACTGGATACTAGCTAGCTAGTACTAGTACCCGAGAACCGGAGTATTGAGCAAACTGCAAACTGCAACACTGCAACACTGCAACACTGCAACTACAGACTACGACAGTACGTACTACGTACGCCATGCAAACATGCAAACCAGCGATCGGCTACGGAAAAGGTACTAGTACAAGTACTTGTAATACTCCAGTACTGTGGAATCTTCTTGTAAATGAGGCTCATTGTTATATGGCGTCACATTTCCCTGTCAAGTGTGAAGACGAGCTCACCCAGTACAAGTACCTGGTAGGCGCTGGGACACGTCCCACGTGCCCGTCATGTATGAGATGGCATCCTATTCAAGTTCTGGGATTTCAGCTCACATCGGGGGTGCGAGTGAATCTCCACAATCTCTTGAGGATCCGCGAGATCACCGTTCGTTGGCATGGACCTTGCAGCCGTGTTTCCCACTGGCAAAATAAAGGCGCAATTGCAGAGTCATAAGGATGTTGGAAAGATCCCAAAACCAACCGAAGAATTCATCGCTTGCTGTTCGGCTCTCATGCTCGAGAAACTTGTCCACAAGGACAACCCAACTTCGGAATCCGTTGTGACACTCGAACAGATCAAAGCGGCGGCCTCACAGTATGCATTTATTCAATTAGATGAAGTGCAAAACCAGAACGCTCCCAGGGCAACGAAAAAGAGACGTACGACAAAAACCAAGGAGATTCAGGCTGTGCAGCAAGTGGCAGATGCGGTAGCAGTGGAGCCTTCTATCGAGCAGAGTGTGCGTGTGATTCACGATGAAGACGACTATGACTTGTAAAAACAAAAAGCATTGGATCCCTGCTTTTCCTGGTTGGATGATCTCCATCGTACGGCGTTTAATGGCTACAGAGAACCATCCGATTTCCCTTGAATTCTTGAGAGAATGGCATCCATAACTTGATCATACGCCTGTACAGCTCCAAGCTGATGCAGATTTTTCAACGCCTGTTCATTTAATCCACCACGTGTCTGCTCCGAGATTAAATCATCAAGGACAGAGTCGTTCCCATCCATGGCTCCATCCACAGCATCTTGTACCATGCCTCGGTATTGTTGAATGACGAGTCGCGACGCATCATGTTGTGACAATCCTCCCCGATCCATCAGCCAATCGCGATTACGTCGCATCGTCCCGTATAAGGGTCCCATGTACACGGTCGATATCATGCAGGCCATGAGTTGATCCTCGGTTTCGCAATGGATGACGCCTCCCATGGCGTCCAACAGGTCGACGACGAGAGCATTGGGAGCGGGAGAGTGATAGAGAGATATGCCTTGGTGACGACTGATGGATGGTAGACAAATTAGTTTGGATACCTGCGACGATGGCAATTTGGAAGCCGTAACGAGTTCGGGAAGTTTCGCGGTGGACTTTTTTAGATTTGAAAATTCGATTGAGTACGACCGTGAGCTTAGTCTTGTAGTGCAAAAGTGCAAACTGTGGATCACGAACGCGATAAAATACGTACGACTAAAGAGATCAAATTGTGCCTCGATTTGTCGAACGAAACGCCTTGCAGAACCTCGCTTGTGAACTTCGGTAACACGCATAAAAACAATAGATCCGACTTGTCTAGAATGTCTTGGTTGTCGTCATATATCGATACAAGAGATGGAAAGTCATTTAAAAGCTTCAATGACTTGCTCTCTGACCGTTTCGTAACCGCAATAGACGAAATCGGGACTTGAGTTTGAGTGGCGATGCCTCTTGCTATTGCCGATGCTATTGTACCGCATCCAAGAAAGCCGATTCTGGCCCCGTCCAATCGAATTTTGCTTCGTTTGGTTGGTTCTTGAGGAAGCCATGCTAGTGACACGTCAAAACGAACGAGGGATAACAGCAATGCATTCAGAAAGTTCATGATTTCGTGACTGATTCATGAGTATATTGAATCATGACATCGTGACTCGTACTCCACCAAGCATGTGAAATAACAACAGCACGATAGGTGAGTAAAGCGTAAAGCCAAGTATGATACTACTGGTACCGGAGAATTTTGTTCGAGTACTCAAGAACCAGGATGTATCGAGCCGCGAACCGCGAAGCACATCTTCATTATTGCATGAAGGAAGCCTAATACTACAGTAGCTTATAGTGTCTCCAATGCAACCAGGTTCATGGTTTCATGGATCATCGTCATGGAAAACTTTTCTGAGTTAGTCCTCGGAATCCGAGAACAAGCAATCGACTTCCCAGCTCGATAAGTATTCGATATCAGGATCAGGTGAGATACCCGGACAATAAGACTCATCGACCCCGCTTTGTTTGAAAGAAGTAGATCACTCACGTCATCAAGAGTACGCTTCTTGACGGAGCTCAGCTTCCAGCGTTACAGGAACGACCCACAGGTCTTGAATTCAGCTTTTGTCCTTTTCAACTCCTCCAGAAATCTCAGCCCATAAACATCCGAAGGCTCCAGTGCCATTCCTTCTGCCCACTCATTCCACGCGTTTATGAGCACAAATTGGTCAACCCCACCATCTGTGTAGCAGCAAGCTTGGTAAAATAGAGTTGCCCGCAGACTCCCTCGGAACTTATCGAGGTGTGCATCTGGTCTAGTATTCTTGGCCATCCAAATAACTGCCTGGTCGAACTCACGTCGTGGAGTATTGTCAAAGGATGTAACAACCCCGATAAATTCCTTTCGAGGAGGCTTCACCTTGGTGTCGCGCTTCGTGCACCAAGGAGGAACTCGAAAGCTTCGTCCTTTTGTCCATTCAAACGCATATGGGTAACTTGTCAATCGGTCAAAGACGACATTGTCTCCTTCCAATTTTTCATCCGACCCCTGGTTACGACCCAATGGAAAAAGATCATTGTTGGTTGCGTATTGACCAACAGTGCAGAAAAGTCCGGGGAAGCCGTCTTCTATTGCTAGCTCCTTGAGCCGAGCAATGACTAAGTGGACACCAGGAACTGCTTGGAAGACCATGAAGATGGGCTTTCCTTGCACTTTGATGTAATTCTCGTGATGGAAGAATTGCCGCAGCCATTGATAGTGGGCAGTAATTCTATCATCGTAGCGATTTGTAGGGAAAAACTGAGTTTGTAACAGTTGATCCACCTTTCCAGATTCACTATCAGTCATATTCTCACGCTTTCGATGCCATGTCGACGTCCAGCTCTGCGCAGCCCAATGAAGGCAAAAGGGTAGATTGGGGTGGCCATCCTGCAACATATCCGTCAGTGGCGCATGCAAGGTCGGTCCAGGGTATCTTTCATCATAAAACCAATAATGATGATATACGAACCCATCGACACCATAATCTCGTGCCAGTTCCCCCTGCATTTTTCGTATTGTCACGTTTCTCAAATCATAGTAGCCAAAGGTGCTGGTTGGTCGGATGATGTCGTGTCCCAATCGATTCTTTTCCGGTGCATCCCTAAGACTATTCCAATCCGTGAATCCTTCACCCCAAAGCCGATCGTTAAGTGGATCCTGATGGAATTGCGGGAAGTAGAGAGCCAGAACTTTGGGAAGCGTCAATGGAGCATTATTGTCAGGGTATTGGTACAACTTGCCGTTGTGCTCAATTGCCTCGAACTTCGGCTCCACTGCACGGACGCTCGTAGCTGAGACCGACGTTACCTCCATGCCGCTGACTTCTGCAATGATTGTCTTGCCTTTTGAATGAGTGGGAGTGCCGTTGGCCCTATAATTTCTGTGTGCATGTCTTTTGGGTGACTGGTGAAACTCGCTGTTGCTGTCCACCACCTCGACTTTTGATTCCATGGGACGGATGCCTGTTTCTGACATCGGTACCATGCTGCCGTCTGCCATGCCCAGAGCCTGGTCAATAGGACCAGAGATAGTGACACTTGCACGATAACAAAGAATGAACAAAGACAGCGCAGCAAAAGTGGCAAGGAGAGCCATTGTCGGCATAAGAAGCTGCATCCGAAACTTGAACACCATTTTTCTGATGAAGGATTAGCTTCCAGGTAGCAGTCGAGCAGCAGTGGGAATGTGTCTGTTAACCCGTTGGAGACGATGCATCAATGCTCAATGCATCATAGATGGTTGTAAGATTTGAATGTGGGATTGCGATTTGACATGTCATTTGTCCCACGAACATCATACGTAGTCCATGTACCGCAACGCCTAACAGTGCGAGTACTGCAGCGTATAGTCCGAAGTCGAAACTCTACTGTAGTACTACTACCTGGTAACAGGTTACCAGGTACTGCATCGGGTAGCACTAAAGTACTCCAGTACTCGAATATCCCTATACGCTTGTGTTGTACGATACGGTCATAACACAGGTTGAGTGTACTGGAGTAGTAGCTGGAATCTCAAAACACTCCGCACTGGTGTATGCATACAGTGTATACTACTAGTACTTGGTATTCTGATGAGCTTTTATTTGTGTACCAGTACTCCACTGCACAGATACTTGTACGGTGGTACCAGGTAGTGTATTCTGTATTCTGAGTTCGGATTCCCAGGTGCTATCACATCCTACGCGGAGTTCATACCTCGCGCAGTGTCGACTGTACGCTGCACGCTGCACGATGCACGATGCACGACCAAAGCGAAACGCATCAGCGATCGGCAAGCGAAGGGGAGACCTGCTCTACATTTGTGCATTGTCATTGCCTATCGCATCACTACGCTAAACCTTGAAACATGACCACCGTTTCAGTCAAAGGGAACAATGGCCGCGCAGCGAGAAAACTGTTTGTCAGGCGGCTCACAACAATTCTGCTTGTTTTTGCAGTGACTGGCTTTGGTCTTTTTCTTCTTGGTGTTGGTCAAGGAAAGCATGGAAATAGTGTGAATCCTCCTCCTCCTCGAGAGAGTAAGTGCTTGACGGTGACTTGATTCTAGCGAGTCTAGATCTCGCACCTGATTCTCATGTGTGCCTCGCCCTCGCTTTGGCGACAGGATCAGGCAGATCCGCACTGCCGAAAGGAAAATGAAAGTGGAAACAAGGAAGAAGCCGAAAGTCGTTGCCGAGGAAGAAGACCCTTCCGAGGAGGAAGATCTCATGATCGAATTGAGCCTTGAAAATCCTGAGGAGAACAAGCCTCTGCTGTCGGGGAAATATCACCTGATAGATCTTGAAGTGGACTATGACGAATTAGACGAAGCTGAAGATGATTCCTACGCAGGAATCACCGCCGAGTTCTGCATGCTTGACTTCTCGCTCCATAAGAAGGATCCCTCTTCTGGTGAGTCGCGTACGAATATGGAAATGACAATTTCCCTTGAACACTGTCTGATCTTTGTCTTTGCTCGTTTTCCGTTCTTAGTACCCATGTTCAGGTTTCTTGTGGAGGCGAGCCCTGGTTGCAAAGATGGCGTTCATTACAAGGCGGACCTCAAAACCTTTGCGACTCTGGCAAGATTACACGACTCGATGAGCAACTTTGTCAGCGTCTTGGACTTATCGGGCGTCGTGTTTCATGAGAGTCGCTGCGGAAGCACTCTTGTAGCGAATGCTTTGGCGGCAATGAATCCCGCCCAGAATCGTGTCTACAGTGAATCCGCCCCTCCGCTAGCAGCGCTCAAGACCATTTGTGGTGAAACTTACAGCCACTGTTCCTCGAGCAAGCTGCACAGATGCTTGCAGATACCGTCTACTTGATGAGTCGCACCACGGATCCTGTGGAGTCGCGAGTCTTTTTCAAGATTCAGTCGATTGGAACACGCAACATTGAAGTCTTTCAACACGCCTTCCCGAGCACTCCTTGGATATTCGTGTATCGAGATCCCGTCCAGTGATGATGTCGCAGCTTGCAATGGGTCCCAGGTCTGCCAACTGTGTCCGTCCGCGGAAATTTAAGAGTGACGTTGCGGCGGACCTTGCACACGAGAAAGGAAAACGGATCGTTGATTTGTCGGATGAGGAGTACTGTGCTCTACACTTGGCGACCATTACCGAAGCTGCAGTCGCAGCCATGCAGCGAGAACCTCATCTTGGAACGCCAGTAAATTATGTGAATCTTCCGGATATTCTATACAAGGACATTATTCCGAACAAGTTCGGGGTCGAACTTTCCCAAGAGGAGATCGACAATATCATTCGGGTATCTTCGGTGTACAGTAAGGGCACGGGTAACCGAAAAGGTGAATTCAAGGATGACAGTAAGAGAAAGGAGAAGTTAGCGACTGCCGAAGTGCGTGCTGCGTCGCACCTCTTCTTGGATGAGTCATACGCTACATTAGAAGGCGGTGGCCTCGCCGGAGCAACAGCGCGGTAATAGGCATGTCTTTGAGTATCTGTTTAAAAAAAACTCACTCATGGAGGAAATATGTTTACACGACATACTAGAGACTACATTCGCTGCATTGCCCATCTTATTCCATCTTCTCCAATAGTTTCACTCGATCCAGAATCTCCTTTTTGCTCGTTTCTTCAATCTCCCCAGCCAGCATGAATTCATCAAGGATCGAGTACACCTTGTTAAAATTGAAAACAATATCAAGCTCACAAACATTCGAAAAGAAAGAATCCAACAATTCCACAAACAAATGAACAGTCTCCAAGTAACTCAATTCGTTGTCAGTAATGTCCACCGCAATGGTGAAGAAGAGTCCCGCATATCGTCGGTAAATGAGCTTGTAGGAATTGTATTCAATAAAGTTTGTGTACTTCTTGTCGCGGGCTGTCACGAGACGGTGCACTTCGGCCTCAATGCGCGCCTTTTCGGCTTCGGGGGACGAGGTGCTACCGGCTTGTTGCGACGGAGGAGGCACATACCATTTAGAGAGACGAGTCTTGCCTTGTCGGTTTTGAAGAAGAAAGAAGCGAATCTGCGGAACAATGTTCGAGGGTAGTTGTGAGTTGCGAAGTAATACAAAACGATAAAAGTCGTCGCGCCAACAATCACTCGGCATGTTGTGCGAGGAACCCACGTACTGAACTCCTACGGTTTTACATAAAAATGCAAGCGATGCTACTAGGACATTCAACTCAGCTTGTCCCAATGACTCCTGCAATTTACAATTCAAGACACCAGCTTCATTCTGGTAGCTCACTCACCATGTTAAGATTGCTCTACTGTATTGATAAAGCTTCGATGACTTGAATGTACGCACGACGAGCAATGAACTCCAGGACGATTGCGACTGTTGTAAAGTCTTCGAGCCATTTTGTGCTGCTTGCATCCAAGAGCTATGTCGCTATGTCCAGCGACTACAATGTACCGGTAGACCGAAATGTACTCGACTACGACGTACGGTAGACTTGAGCGTGTGGCTTTGTGGTTGGTTGGTTGGTTGGTGAAGCACAGACAGATGATGGTATTGCTTACGGTACGTCGTGACAGTACAGTATATCAGTAAAGCCGAAATTCCGGTAATGCCTCAAAGAGGTGTGAACACTGTATGATAGCTGTAGTATTCGGTGCACGCAAAACAAGTCCATTGGTACACTATTCTATCATAATTGTGCTTGTGGACAAGCTGATGAAGCAAAGCTGGGGCTTGGCGCTAAGAATTGAAATCAACAATGATCACGGTGATTGCGTACGTCTAGGCGGAAACCTGCCTCATGAATCATGAACTGCCCCGGAGCTCCACAGGTACGAACATGACTTGTCACCCTGAAACTCAACTCTTTTTTCTCATTCAAGGCGTGGCATACGAAACTAGCAGCGTGCACTCAAGGCTGCGTTGCCAGCCAAAGGTCGAGGATGCTTTTGAGAATCTCGTAACAGTAAAGAAGGAGAGCTCTACCGACGCCAATCATTCCAAACCTGGACTAAGCACGCTGTGGTGTTCTATTCTTCGCCGCAGGAAACCGTACTTTCAAGCCACTGACTGGAAACAATCCTGGATTGTAGTGGAGTTTCAGGTTTTGCCTTTTCTTCAGTTCCCAGTCCATCATGACCAACATTCGACCAAAGGACACCAGCTCTTGGCTCGCCAGAAACGACCAGGACAACGACGTGGTCCACCACCAAATGCCCACGACGCCACGTTGCGCTCCAATGTGAGCCAATCTTCTGGTTCAGTGTCGTGTAAGGCACCTGCCAGTCCGTATAAAACAAACCAATCAGAGGGAATTGTGTAGTCGCCAACTTGCATGTCTTCCTTCACCTGTCGCATTCCAAAGGGACCTGGCGGGTAAGTTTGGAGAATATTGCTAACAAAGTAGGTATGCACTGCGGATACGCTTTCAAGTCGGCCTTGACTTCGGGTTCCAAGGAAAGCACTTTCCACATAGAAATAGCCGCGCTCGTGGTGGCGTCTGCACCGACAAACACTGTTGTGAGCATGCGATCGATAATCTCCTCCGTGTCCAGAATGTGTTTATTCTTCTCCATCTTATACAGCAGCTTGCCAATAAGTGTAACCGGCACTTCTCTGCGGTCTCGTTCGGCAATGTCCACTAGCTCATACAGTATCCGTTTTCTTGCTTTCTTTGCTTTTGCCGCTGTCCGCCAAGGCAATATCGCGATCGGATGAGCGATTGAACTTTGTGCCCAAGAACGAATATTCTCCATTAATTCTGGATCCATCGGGAGTGTGCCCATGAACAGTTGCAAGTTCATGGACAAGAAGAGTGCACGCACCAGCGGGACTGCAGACACAAACTCTTTGACATACGTTCGTTTCAAATCAGTCAAAAAGTTATCCACCGTCAATTCCATGGTCGTTTCATGTGTTGCTACCTTGGACGCCGACAAACTGGGTTTCATCCAGCAACAAAATTGGGCATGAGCCCCTGATGATGAGGTGGAACCACAGCCAACATGGTGTTGTTGTGTTCGTGGCGAAAGACTTGGCTCATTGCACTTTTGTCGGTAACAACTACCGCCGGTTTGCAAAAGAGATTTGTGCGAAAGATACATCCATTTTTCTGCGTCATCTTTACTTGATAGGACCCCATTCGTTTCGAATGTAGAAATCCAAATGTGTCATCAAAGAGAAGGGATAGGAATCTTCCAACCGGTCGACCCGGAGGCAAGTTTTCTGTGACGGTATCCTTGACTGACAAGAAAAGGCGACTCGAAAATGCTTTTCTCGGCGTGGTCAAGCCAGCGGCCGAGGCCAGCAACGTCATGGACAGTATCAGCCGAATCATCATAGCGGTTGTATGCATAGTTTCCAGACTTGCAGTGATGGCAGATGGCAGAAATCCGATCACCACGATCAACAATTCTGAGAATTTTATTGGTGGCAGGGTCTCAACGTCTCGACTCTCGACATCTCGACAATCCACACTTCATGTACGACAGTATCTGTAATCGGTACCTTGTACTGTAGAACTGCAGTACTCCGAGTACTTTAGATCCAGAGTACTGTAGTACCTATGCTGGTCCGGGTCTTCGACAGTGTCAAGATACACGGGATCCGACATCCGACTCAAAAACTCCCCAGAACCATGCTACTCGTATGTTTTCGTGCTTTGTTACACAAGATTCACCCTCCCCAGAAAACAATGACGATATGGTTACTTCCTCTTCTTCTCCTTCTTGCTGTCGTTCAAGTCAATACCTTTGCTCCGTCGGCGCGTGTACACTCCTCGACCGCAGTCTCCGTGAGTCCCATTATGGCCGAACTCGAGCAGGTTTGGAGCGACGCTGCCAGGTCCGGAGTTGATGCAGTCCTGACAACTGCTGACTTGGTCAAAGATCGTTCCTTCGATTACAAAAGAAGAGCTTTCGATCGTATCCACACCATTTTGGATAAAGGTGACGTGGAACATGAAGCGAAATACGATGCCGACTACCGGGCAGAATTGGCACAGGCTGAGGTACGCTTCTTGAAAGCCGTGTCAAAAGCAGAAGAACAGCTTGCACGTTCCATTCAACGAAGCGAGGCAGACTATGATCGATTTCTAAAACAGGAAAAGCACTGGACTAGTGATGTCGTTCTACGAGCGAAAACTCATTTTATTCAATCGACTGCAGCAGCAGAAGAGCTCTTTCTAATCGCGGTGGAAAAGGCGGAGCTAGGATTTGAGGAAGCAAAAGTCAAGGCGGATAGTGTCAGAGATCGGCAAATGGAGTATTTTCTAGATTATGGAGAAGACATGCATGACATAATGGCATACCTTTCAGTTGATTTCAGCAACTTGATTGCTTTCTGAAGGCAAAGACGAGTATCGCGGTTGCCACCGGCAATGGACAGCAATAGCAGGAAGCTGCGCAAGAATGCTCCTTGTTTTGTATCCATGAGATGCACTCCACATTCATGCGAGCAAGTTGGATGCCGACTCTACGACAATCTGGCAGCATAAAGGCGGTTCAGCGGAGCTCTTAGGAGACCGTTAGGAGTGCATGTATGCATGTAATACAGTTTATTCCTTTATTATCGACCGATTGATTAAAGCGCCAGGAGCAGGCTCATCAGGAGCGGCTTTGCCAAGCGCTCGTGAGTTGCCTCCGCCCCGGCGTCTTCCAAAAGTTGTTCCTTTTCGGTAACTTTCGCAATAGTAACCAGCATTCCAGGAACTCGAGCCATCATAGGGCGATTTTTCGGTTCAGTAGCCAAGCGTTCCAACGCCACAATGGCGGATTCAAAAAAGGCAGTCCACTTTGTTCCCTCACTATTGGCTCCAACCATCAAAGCGTCAAGGACTGTCTTTTGGCACATTATCTCACGATTTGTATCTTCGTTCGTCAGATGCATAAGCGCACGCATTGCATTTTCACGATCTTTAAGTGTGTTTTCGGAAGAAACACAGATGTCGCATAGAGTGTCGATGACTCCGGCATGGCGAGCCATGGACGCTCTGTTTTCTGGTTCTCGCGCCTTAACTCGCAGAACGTGGCTGACACTAGTTGCTGCATTCGACAGCGAAGCAACAACCAAAGCGTCTATCAACGACTTGTAGCATGGCATATGGCACGTAATGCCAGAAGAAATCTTTGCCAATGCCATGGCTGCCCTTCCTTGAACGTCGGAATTCTCATCTTTCGACGCGACAACGGCTAGCGCTTCCAAGAGTCCCTTGTGGTTGCCCATACACTCTGCGGTCTCTTCACAAGCCAGGTTCGTCAAAGCTCCAGCAGCCCGACGTCTGGCCTTAACATTTGCATCCGCTGACAGCGTCTTCCTCAACGCGTCGAGAACAACTCCATTTGAAAACGTGATGAGACGAAGTCTCACTGAATAACAGAATGCCAAATTCTGCAATCCCGATATCGCAGCCTCTCGCGTCTCAGAAATTGTTTCTGTTACTGCTAGCTTAACCAAGGTTGCGAGCACTCGATCGCTGTTTGCCATTTCAACTTGATTATCAGGGCACGAAGCCAAATCCATCAGTGTTGAACTGGCACTTTCTTTCACTTTTTCTGTTGCATCAATTACCGCTGTTCGTAAAATACTCTCAGAAATCCATTCGTTTGCACGAGGAGCGCCTTATTCTCATCGGCATTCGCCAGGTTCGAAATGAGTGACATCCGGACCTCCTTCGCATCAGGGTTTGCCAAGGTCGAGACTCTAGTCAGCATTTCCACCATACCAGGATGCCTTGCAAGCGACATTCGCAACTTTGGAATTCTGGACCAGTAAAAAAATCTTGGCAATGTCAATATGATGTCGCTTGCGTACTTCAGTTTTCCTTCCTCAGCTTTAGTGGTCACGCCCAATAACCAAGGAACGATGGATACCTGAATTGCGTCGTAGGCATCAGAAACTTGCTTCTGGGATGCCCGAAACACCATCTCAAGTGAAGCACACACCATTCTTAATTCGTCATCGCTTTTTGCCAGAGTTAGTGCCATGGAGAGAACATTTGCAGCGCCAAAGAGCAGTTCAGCGCCGTGGCGAGCGTCATCCCAATGGTCGAACTCATGAACCGCTTGGGTAAGTTTTATGTGCCTTTTGGAATCATTCAAATGTTTCCTTAGTTCTGTAGCAATTTTGAAACCAAACGATGAGAATGGTATTCAGACAAGCAATTTTGCTAGCATAGGGGTGACACGTTCAATGTGACACCTCAAAACAAGCAGCTGTTTTCACAAACAAAACGAACTCACCTTCAACCACCCTTTGTATCACCACCACCCTCTCACTGGAAAGCTTGCTAGCAGAACCCTTGCTGATGGATGGCCTCTTTCCAGGAGAATCATCCCTGAAGGATCGTTCCGATCGAGAGGACCTACCTGGCTGTCGCCTTTCATGAGTGTTCAAATTCGAGTCTGAGGAGACGGAACCAAGATCGTTGTCGGATTGAACTGAACGTGCATATTGTTTAACTATAAGGGTGTTTCGGTGCGGAGGGGTTTTGCTTGTAGATCTGTGCTGCGAAAGGGAATATGCTCGTCTGGAACTAGAGGGGCGGGCATCTGATGACAACTGGCGCCCACGCGACTGCACTTGACTAGTCCCTAGCTGTCGCGAGCTCGATACTTGCTTGCGTAACGAAACTCGTCCATTTGGTGTGCCTTGAGGTTCCATCCTTTGACTCTGTGATCGCCCTCGTTGCTGTATTCCGACTGGCATGGTGAAGGAGATGTTTACGTTTGAGGTGCGGTCCTGCTTTCCACTGTGGAATTGTTAAGTGTGTGAAGGTAACGACAAACCAGCGACGAAGAGAGGTTGGGCATGCAGCTTATGTCATGTTTAAACAGATTGTTACAGATGTCACGAAATAGAAAATATACGTGTTTGTTTACATTTAAAGTAGACATGGCGTTATGCCGGGCCTAAAAATGAACTTCAATTACCTAAAAGGTACTTAAAAACGTCGTTCCCGCCAACATCCAACGGTTCGTGACGACAGAAAGACGTCATGTACCAGGTACTGCAACATCCATGACCACCAACAGTGAAGGCCGAGAAAGCCATCTTATGCCACTCGTTAAGTGATTTCCTTGCGTGACTTAACAACAGAGGGATAAGCTGATACTCTGTTTCTTGCTATTTACGTGGTTCGAATGAAGGGTGCTCGAAGCCCTTAACAATATCAGTCGGATTGACTCGTGCTTCCTTTAAACACACAATGTCACCATGTGTTGGAACTCGCTTTGGTAGCTCGGAAGAACGGTCGTTATGTTCCGCTGCTACTGTGCTTTCTCGACGCGTCCGCATAAAAATGAGGGTTGACTATTATGCCATCACACGCTACTTTGACGACGCACTTCAATTAGCCACGTGGTCCGCTCGTGCGTGACATCAACTGCTTTGAATACTCCCAGATGCAGATGGCGCCACTGACGTGGACGTTCAGTGACCGAATGATTCCTAGTTGAGGAATTTCGACGCACTGATCTACAACCTGGAGGAACTCGACGGGGATGCCTTCCTTTTCTTTGCCTAGCAAAAGGACTGTCTTGTCTGGGAATGTGAAGTTCTCGATCGAAACGCTCGACGAGGTTTGTTCCAATCCGACAATCGTATAGCCGTCCTCTTGTTTCTTGCAGAGCCAAACCAGCAGTTTCTGTGGAGTAGAGTGGTGAGAGAAGGGGAATGGACCATCGCAGGAACTCGCTGATGGAAACGACATGTCAACCCTAGTAAACATAACCCTCATGGAAAATCGAGTCATAAGTTTTTTTCATTCATGTCAAGCGAGGAAGCTGCCGTCATTATTTGGGTCAAGATAATCACGAGGTGCTCATAACAGATCTTGGTAAAAATGACAATAATCATTCGACAGCAATATAAAATCCAACGACATGACGGCAACTGCTTTACTTACATCTTCTTTGCATTCTTCAATATGGATCCAGTCACCTGCGCCAACGCTTATACTTTTGAAGTTGTCCATTCGGACGACGTTCAAGTCGGGAATAACCAGTCGGTCAGCTGCAAAGATTTCAGCCGTTCGAGCAAGGCCTCCTAAATTGGGAATCTTGTCAATCAAAGTGGCACAAATAACCAGGCTTTGTCGCTTGCGGCCAGATGCATTGCGGAGGCGCAGTTCACGCGATTCTTCGACACCGAGATCGAGCGCATCCAGTGGTATGATTTTCCGTTGAAAGTTAGCGAATGCGTCGCCATCACTAGCTGCCGGTCGTTGAACCGACTGGTCCAAAAGCATTTGTTCCACTTGCTTCCACTGTGGTGCATCATTTTCATGCGCGTCCAGGTAGACGTCCTCAAGGCACTTCTTTACTAGTTCAATTATATGAACAGGGTCAGCTTCGTCACTTTCGTCCACTTTGGTGCTGAGAAGCCCCTCAACAGTGCACGTGTGGTCCGCATCATAGCGTTCGAATGCCTTCAGCTGCTTGTTACGAAGGCGCTTCATCTCGGGGTTCTGGTCCAAAAAGTGGTATAAATTGCGAATGTACCAATCGTTACCAGCATCGCTTTCGGGCTTTGTCTTGATATCAATCACCAAAGGAATGAGCTCATGCACCAGAAGTTGTGCAATTGCGCGGCTGAAACCTTGGGTGGAACTCAACCAGGGAATGACACCGCTGAGCACTTGGTGCAGCGTCAAGCTCCCATTTTCGCCTGTTTCAAATTGACGGAAGAAATCTAGTTTGTACCTTCCGACAATCAAGTTACCACCAATACCATTAAAGATGATATCTGCTGCAGGGTTAAGTCCGTGCGTTGGATCTCCTTGACAAAACGTTTCCCAAAAATGGTAGGGTGCTTTCGGGAGCACTGGATTGCGAAAATCTCCATGAAGTAACGAATTTGGCCATGCAGATTCTGATTCAACGATTCGTACAATCGATCACAAACGACGTCAGCGATCTCCTCCGTAACAAATCTTGATAGAATACATAACGCTTGCCAGCTTCGGATGCGAATGGAATAGTCCTCCGTTCCCGTCATCAGAGATGACCCGGATTTCAACGGAGCATAGCATACATCGTGAAGCAAAGTCAAGATCACTGGATGGACAAAATCTTGCAGCACCCTTACGTCAAGGCCTTGGTCTGGTCCTGGCAATCTAGAAAAGAATACCAATACAAATCCGCGGGCTATGCTCGAGGTGTTGGTATCCGGAGGGAGCGTCAAAGCTGTGTCATCCGCTTGCCCTGACCCAGCCAGTGTACTCTGATTAGTAGACGACTCGTCCAGCTTAGCCTCCTTATGCACAAGGAGCTTCACAACTTCATTCTTGTATGGAATTGCACCAAGTCCAGGATGATTCTCGCCGTCAGCCCCAGCCATCCGGCGCAAATGTGACACAACGCTGCTTTCAAGAAATGAGAGCGTAGGCATCCGGCAATCTTCATCAATTTGCGAAAGGCCGCGCGGACTGGCGCCTGGTAGTCAGGGTCCACTTGCAGCCGTTGGTATTCGTCCAGAAGTATGGCTGGTCTGAAGATGAGAGCACAGATTCCGTTCAGCATAAATGTTGCAGTCGAAGAGGTCGACATGTCACTCATCGCGGCGAACATGACAGTTATAATGTTTTCTAGATGACTCGGATAGGAAGCTTTTTCACCCTTGAGCTCCATCCAGCTAGCAGCTGCAGTCCGGACACTCTCAAAAAGCGGTAGGAGCGCATCCATGGGAGTCGCCTCCGCTAATTCGAGAGCGCGAGAAAACACCTGCTCCAATAATGGAGCGATGTCATCGCGAGCCTCGTTTTCCACCAGTTTTGGTAGCAAGGCTGACAAGCACCCCCACCTTGCATAGTGGAAAACCGATCGCGCTGTTTGTTCTTCCTGTTTCATCATATTGTCCCCAGAACCAATAAATTCAAGTCGCAACAGCTTTTCACATGCCGACACAGTCGAAATACCATCCCAAGTAAACCATGGGTCGGCGCCACACGAAAGCGCTGCATAAGACAGGGAGGTACACGTGACAACGTCAATCGAATCCTCGTCTTTCAAAAGCATCATCGCTTTGACGGCAGTCTCCAGCATTCGTTCCGATGCACTAGATACCGCCATACTCGACGGGTATGACTCCGCAAGAACCTTGAGCTGCGCAATGACAAGCGCAAATGTGGTGGAGATGCGATGGGTGGTGCCTGAACGAGTACTCCCAGCGGTGGCAACATCCGCTCCTTCCGCCGCCACTTCAGCTTGCTCTTTGCGCAGCGACGACAAGGCGCGCGCGTGATTAAGCAGGAAGTCAACGGCATTCGAGAGCAAGCCTTCAATGTTGGGTGGTGGTGGCATCATTTGTTGAGTTCCCCTTTGTACGACTAAATCCCCGTTGCCGAGTCCACTTACAACCTCCAATCTACATCCATTCTCCAGTAGAATCATGGCCCGTGACGCTTTCTCTGCATTTATCCACTTTAATTCAGCCGATGGCGTCGTCGATAGGCCCTTGTAAATTGCAGGCCACAGGAGTGAGCTGGTAGCAGCAGTGGCACTGGACAAGGTAGCCAGGAGAACAATGGCGGCACCCATAGCGCGCTCGGCATCCGAGGTGGCAGCTGCAATGGGATCCCACGTTTCATTATGCAACAACCCTATCATCAATCGCGACTGAACGAACGCGGATGCGCACGTCGCAGCAGTTGTTGACCCCCAAAGGGGCGAGTCACCTAGAGTCGCGATCCACTGTTGCAGTGCCTTGTAGGTGGCGTGGTCCATGCGATTGTCACTGTCGACAGGAGCAAGATCCAGTGGATAAAGAGTCAAGACGCGAAGAACAACTTTTGGATCGAGTGCCCCTTGGAGAGTTGATGCAGCAAGTATCGTGGCATAACCCTGAAGCAATCCGAGTCGAAAGGTGACTACAATAGATCCGCTGCTGAAGAGTTGCTGGAAACTTCCCACTGCCGATGACAACACGTCTTCTGTGATAAGTACTCGGACGTGCGCTGCATTAGCCTCTGCTGCCTGTGAAACGGCCCTCAACATGTACACCACTGTCTTGGGACGTAAGCGAAGGAGTAACTCGGGACTGAGAATACCAGCGACGAAGGCTTGTAACCGCGTCTCGTCCAAACATCGAACGTAGGCTTGAAGGAACTCGATGAACTTCGGCGTAATATCTTGCACTTTGATTTTACCGCGTTCTTCGTAATTCATATTTGTACCAATAGATGCGGCGAGGGTGTCATAGGAAGGAATAACAGCTTGCAAAACAAAATCTGTCGAAACTAGACTCAACGGAGCTGCTGGCAGTGCATTCTGTTTTGATTTAATTGCATGCTTCTTTTTAGGAAGCCTTTGCAACGCCAATCGACGCTCATCAAGCACGGAGGGTTCATTGTCGTTCGAAACGACTTGCACACCGGCTCGACCATTAAGGAAGCGGAAGAGGACAAGTTTTCGCAAGACGGGCGTTTCTGATAGGAAAAGACGACACAACATGGCTGCAATCCAATTCCACGTCATTGGTGGTGGGCAAGCAGTTTCTTGGGAAAGAATTTCAGAACCAGCATTCGCACAGGCTTCCAGACACACTTCGGTTACTGTATCCCACACTTGATCCATCAAATGCTGTTCTTGTTCCATTTCCAATGTTTCAAAGCACATGAGATATTTTGCCCAAACACTCTGCTGTTGCATCGTCCCACTCTCAACTAAAATCCTCAGTAAGTACAATCCTCGTCGCCGCATTCGTTCTTGGTTGGCGGTATCTTTGTATTGAAAACTGCCACCCTTGACGTCCACGTGAGCACCACGATGTAACAAATTGGAAATGAACATCCAAACGAGCGGTTCGAGAAGTGGCGCGAATTGAGCATGAACAGTGGTATCTTCCAATCCGCTACTATAACTAATCACATGGGGAAGAACGGAGCACAAAACTGCCGATGTCATCAATGCCTTGTCACTTTCTGGATTTGCCATGTCGTTCGTCACAACGAGTGCCATGAGTTCCAAACAAGCATTCCAGACACGAAGCAACGGTGATGGTGTTGTCTTCGTCGTCGTCGCGTCACATAACAGGGGCACCAACCACAATGTGATGGGTCGAATGGTAGCGGGCGACCCTGTGGCCAATCCTTCAAGTATGTGATGGACAATCAGATTCGGAACTTGGCAGATGGGATGCAATCGTACTAATATCCGACAAGTCCAAATGTGGGGTATTCCTTGGAGTAAGTGAAGGGTGTTGTCCAAGGAAGTCGTCGTCGCATCGGCAATGGTGAGATCGCCAAAGACAGCATCCAACAAGGCCTCCCGGAGTTCATCATTGCAGAGAAGAGGTGATTCCTGATCGTGTTGTTGTTGGAGCAGAGGGATGAGGATCGCGATCAATCGATCGATCGATGTAATGTTGTGCAAGAGGTATTGAATAGTCAGTAACTGGAGAGGCGGTTCTTGTTCCTGTAAGGCGGCATCAGGCAAGGCTGTGAAGTTCTTTGCAGTCATCTCCGTTGGAGTGACTCCATCATGGCAGACGGCCCGTATGAGAGCGGCATGAATGGGAACTAACTGACGAAGAGGCAGCGTCGAGTGTAAGGCTGATGAGAGCGTCACAAGTCTCTGCCATGGCGCATCCGTCATGACTGCGGCGAGTATGGATATCAACCTGACCTGTGGTGTCCTGGAAAGTTCGTCCAGTTTATTTTGATTGGCTTCGATCAGAGTGGACGAAGACGGACGCCCTGTGCTAACGTGCTAGTATGACATAGCGTGCTATCGTGCTGACCTAAAGTTTACGAGTACTACTAGTACTCAGTGCTCAGTAATCTACTACCAGAATCACAGATACTGTAGTTCCCAGTACGAGGTGCCGGTACATCTACCTACAGCCTAAATTGGACGGATGTGGATGGAATACAGAAAATAGTTTCTGATAAGAAGCTTAGTTGGGATTGCTCTCTTTTTTTTGACACATTCAAGGTGGCAGGTATGCTTCCGACAAGGATCAGAGATTGGATACGTGATCAATGCTCTTGAAAGTTTTGGCATGCTCTTCCACCAAAGGATTTTATCAACACGACCAATTGCAAATAGATCGCAGCAATCAATGGTGTTCCTCTGTTGAGGACAAGGGAAAAACTCTATCATGAAACATAATTGTGTGAGTGGCTGATGATGATGATAACGGTTGTACAATTGCATTTGTCACCATCATAGTGCTACCATAGCAACTATTTTTAATCAACAAGGAAGCAATTACAGGTACTAGCTTCAAGTTACCACCTTCTGAGCATGTCGAGAATTACAAAGCAAGTCATCATCGTAGGATTAGTGCACCAATCATAGAGGAATGCAAAGAAATGAGATTATGATTGAACTAGCTAGTATTGGCAAGTCATCATGAAAAGTGTTGACCGACAAGGCACAGAGGATCCCCTAAACGTACCTTAATTGTGGTTATGATTAGAAGCTTATCAGGCTATTACCAGATATAGGTCTGCATGCCAAGACCTCCTGGGTAGATAACAGTCTGCCTGATTAACATTGCAAGGCTCTCCTGGAGTAGTCGTACATATGAGCTCAAAGGATTTCGAACTCAGAAACATTCGGTATGAGACTTCTGAAGATTTTATTGTTGTGGCTAGGATCTATGATAGCTATGGTACCAGGTAGTAGTGCTAACTTGGAGGACAAGCATACCTGGTACATTTTACCAAGTATGGAGTACGACGTTGTACTCGAGTTCTTGTAAGCCATTGCGCTACTGTAGAGTTCAGTATGCATACCGTATATGGAACACATCTGTGCATATATGTTAAAGCCTACTCCAGTATCATATATACATTTTAATGTCGTACTCCTCGAGTACTCCAGTATATCGTGTAGTACTCTACCGGGTAGTATCATACAAATTCCCGGAGCACATGTACTCCGTACTCAGTACTGTCGTACCGGTACGAGGTACTCGTGGTACTCCAGTACCTTACGTATTTATACCAGAAGGGCGTACCTGGTACTACGGTAGGTACAATTCCTTCGGGACGTCTCGTCGCTCGTCGCTCGTCGCCGAGAGGTCGACTTGACAGCGAATCACCTACTGGTCGTTAAAACTTAAAACAAGCTGAGGTGTTCGGAGTTCGGACTCAAAACCCAATTGAAGTACAAGTTGGACTCACAACCCTTTGGAGGTAAGAAGAGGGACCATGTCCTATTACATACTTTTATTGTAGCGACTCGGTGTACAACTTGGCCTCTGGACATCGGCACGGAAGACTTCGAGCTGTGGGGAGCAGAAGGGAGAAGGAATTGAGATTTGACACTATACTCCGGAACCCTGATATCGCGAGCAACTCCAAGTACCAAATCTTGAACCATGGCCCTGTCGCCCTCGTCCGAGAGGTGGTCGTTCTCGTTCACGTTGCATATGCTAAAATGGCTCACATCATGAGTTCCTTCTTCATTGCATGTCCGCCATTCGCTCGGAATCACACAGCACCATCTTTCCTATCCCACCGATTGCCGCTTCTCAATTCTGTCTTTCTTCGCATCACGGCAGCAGAGGCACAGTACATTCTGAGAACTGAGATACTGGATTCGATAGGATACTCCAGTGCTCGTCTACCGTCTTTCTCCGGCTCGTATCAAACCTGCATTTACAATACATCACACAATGCCCGGTCCCAAAATGGGTCCCCGCCCTGCTGACTTTGATGAAGTGATTGTTCGTCAAAGTCCCACATATCAAAAATGGGAAACCCTTGCGGTCGGTGCTAGCCTTCGGTATGCCTGTCGTGATTTCGTCAAGGGTCATGGAGACGATGAAGAGCGTTTGATGCGACGCATCATGATTGCCCGACGAAACAATTTACGCGACCATGATGCTCTGAAACGAGCCAGGGCTGTCGTCACGACATTGACTGCACCTGCTGCTGTAGCAGCAGCCGCAGTAGCACCAACAACAACAGCAGCAGATGCAGTTGAGGTGCCTGCTCCCAAGGATCCTGACGTGCCAGTGGATGCTGTGGATCAAGAGAAAAAATTTGTAACAGTCAAGGAGGAAGACGGAACCAACGACGATACTGACAATAACGACAGTCAGAATCAAGCAAGCGTCGTAGAACGTCGACTGTGCTGGAGAACGTCGTACAAGTGGACCGCAGTCGAAGCCACACGATCGTACAAAACTTGGCAGGCACTCGAGGAGGGGAAGGAATTTATATACAATCAAAAGTATGTCAAGGGAAGACCAACGCACGATTGGCTGTTGCGAAAGAACATTTGGAGGCGCATGCGGTACCGACGTGAAAATAAGAAAATGGTGCAGGCCGTGTTGTCGGCGGATGGATTGACGACAGCACCATCTGCGATCGTGGCGTTTAGTAGTGTTTCGGCAGGTGACCGTGAGGATGATGATGATGACGACGGTGCTCATGACGGACAAGGAGGTGTAGGTGCGGGCCTTGTGGACGACGCATTGTTGGCCAGTGCGGCGGCGGCTGTGGACAAAGTGCAGCACATTCACAAATCGGTCGTGGATGCTGCTGTGGCAGCGGCAGAATCCTATGTCAAGAGCAATGTTGACACGGAACAGGTCAGCGTGTAGTGTGATGCAGGAGCGTTGGGAAGACATCTATTTTTTACATCGTTTTACCAAGTACTCGCGATTGGCTGTTGCGCAGAAGTAATGCGATTTGGACGGGAGAACTCATTATCGCTGGTCGATCCATTGTGAGGCACCCGCTAGTTGCACAGAAAGATACGTGCCTACATGCCCCTGTCGTTAGTCAAAGTCAATCGCCCCATTCACTCGCATGCACACACGAAGCGCAAACTGAATAAATTCTCCGCAAACCACTCCGTAGATCACAGCAGATGGAAACAAGAAGAGGATGGTACAAGGCAATAAATACTGCATAGAAAGATATATGCCCCTTTGTTAGTTCAAGAAGAGTAGACGGGATTCCAAGTCCCAAGATCGATTGCTCGATGCTCCATACGTACAAGGCGCGAACTGAACGAAATTCTCCGCAACCCACACCGTCGCTCACAGCGGATGGAACAGGTAAAGGCTGGTGCAAGGTAATGCTACATGAAAAGAAGAGTGCACCGGATTCCAAGTTCCAAGATCAATCGCGGTATGCACCATAAGCCCAGACGACGCGCGAACTCAACGACATTCTCCGCAAACGGCATTGTCGATCACAGCAGATGGGAACAGGTAAAGGTTGGTGCAAGGTAATACTGCATGAGAAAAAGATATACGCCCCTTCGGAAAATTCAAGAAGAGTAAACCGGTTTCCATGTCCCAAGATCAATCGCTTTTACTATGCTTCACATTCACATACGACGCGCGAACTGAACAAAATTCTCCGCAAGCCACACCGATGATCGCCGCACATGGGAACAGGTATGTCGTACGTCATAACGGTTGGTAGAAGGTAATGCCACATAGAAAGATATATGCCCCGTCTATAATTCAAGAAGAGTTCACTGGATTCCACGTCCCAAGATCAATCGCTGTATGCACCATACGCACAGACGACGCGCGAAGTGAACGACATTCTCCGCAACCCACGCCGTCGCTCAACGCGGATGGGAAAAGGTAACTGTTGGTGCAGTTGGTACAAGGCAATACAGTATAGAAAGATTTATGCCCTTTCGTTACTGTAGTTAAAGAAGAAGCTCTAGAGAGATCGAAAGACTCAGTGGTCCATATTCGAAAAACCGCAAAGGAAAGCTCACAATCCTGACAAGAGGAAAAAGCACGCAACTTCCTCTCGACCCTTGCAGACCGATCTACCATCTGTAAACTGGGTTTGCTCAAGAAGCGTATTTCCTCAAGTGACAAGGCTTGATTATGGGCGAACCTAATCCACCACATTGGCCGGACAGCGTCAAGGTGTTTCTTCCACCGACGCTTGATGACAAGGACAACAAGGTGGAAGAGATTAAGGCAATTTTGAAGTGCACAGAAGATTCTTGGAACAAAGAACATGGCTGTTACACTTCTGATCACCATTTTTCCAAACGTCGACTTGCTCTCTTGTTCGCCCCCGGGGACTATAAAGGCATTGATGTCGAAATTGGATACTATGTGCAGATCCTAGGTCTTGGTGCACAACCTGATCAAGTGCGATTCCTCGACTGTGAACTCGGTCCACACGTACCGGCCCTGAACAAGCACCTCCCGGAACACGCCGGAAGCTTGGATACCTTCTGGAGAAGTGCGGAGAACTTTAGCACCTTCCCCAAGTCAGGGAATATGCTCTGGGCCGTTAGCCAAGCATCTCCCCTCCGTCGTGTTCAGGTTGAATGTGACCTTAAGCTTTTTGATCAGGGCTTTGCAAGTGGCGGTTTCATGGCCAACTGTCACGTCAAAGGAAAAACAGATTTCGGAGGGCAGCAGCAGTGGTTGAGTCGCAATTGTGATTTCGTTGGAGGTGTCGAGGGTGGGGCATGGAGCCTTGCTTTTGTCGGCTGCTCGGGAAACATCCCTGCTGAACACATGGGGAGTGATAAACATGCATCGATATCCATTGAAAGCAAGACTCCGGTTCTGGTGGAAAAGCCATATATTGCTATGAAGGCCGACATGGAAAGCTTCGAGTTGAGAATTCCTAAGGTTTTCAGAAAGGACAATGAGGCTGGATCTTGTTTTGAAAACACGAAGGAGCAAGCTCATGATTTTTCACATGTCTTTGTCGCAAAAGCAGAGGAGGCTGATGTGGCGACAAAGATACAAATGGCTTTGGACGACAGGAAGCATGTTGTCCTTGCTCCAGGAATCTTTGCGCTTGACAACACACTGCACATCCGTCATGACAATCAAGTCCTGCTCGGTATTGGACTTGCTACACTCACTGGGCCATCAAACGGCTCGCCTTGTATCACGGTGAGTCCCAAGACACACGGAGTGCGTATTGCCGGTATCATGTTGGAAGCATCGAAACGAATTGATGCACCGGGTTCTTCTTCGTTGCTCGAATGGGGGGCTGCTGATGAAAAGGACGAAGGAGATCCCGCGAATCCAGGTGGCTTGTTCGATGTTTTCTGCCGAGTCGGAGGAGACACTGACGGTGATCGCCCTCATTATTACATAGATTGTATTATGAGAATTCACTCCGGAAACGTGATTGGCGACAATATCTGGATTTGGAGAGCCGATCATGCCAAACTCATGCCGGGTGAGAAACCGAACTTTGAACCGATTCCTGCGTATCACCAAACCGAGGAAGATGAATATCATGTCCGGAATGGAATTCACGTGACTGGTAATGACGTGATCATCTATGGGCTGGCGGTCGAGCATACAAACGAACACCAGACCGTGTGGAGCGGCGAGCGAGGTCAAGTTTTCTTCTATCAGTGTGAATTGCCTTATGATGTGTCTCAGGCATCCTTTGGCGACATGGACTACGTTGGATACTTCATTGACGACCACGTTGAAAATCACAAGGTTGTTGCACCGGGAGTATACTCAAACTTCCGGAACGCAAAAGTCGTTGTCAAAAGTGCCGTGAAGCATCCGAAAAGAAACACCATCTACTGCGCGAATCCTTTTACTGTCCACCTCGACAACAACGGGTGCATCGAGTCAGTTGTGAATGGAAGAGGGGATCCGGCTCGCGAGCAGGGCATCCCTTCGAGAGTCGGATCTGATATCTGATGTACGAGTGAACTAGACGGGCGATGACCAGAAGAGGGACCGAGAGAAGAACAACAACATCAGAACCAGTCACATATATGATAAATGATCAATCCCATTATGTAAGTATCGTGCATACTCGAGTACTAGTACATCAAAACGACTGAGGAGAAATGTGAACGAAACCATTCGTTTTGTCCTATGTCATACGCTTTTTTAGTTCAGATACAAATGTAATTTGTGTTTTTTACGTTGTTAAGAAAGCAATTGGACTCCAGCTATGCACGACTGAAATCGCTATCGGGGGTACGTCGAAATCGAGGTCGCCCAACCCCCAGTCGTACAGTAGTGTACTCGAGTACGGTACAAATGTCGTACAATCTTCAAGGGACTTCAAGGTATGCATACACTGGTACTGTACGTTACAGGGCATTTGAAACTCCGCAGAGGAGCAGCCTGAGATTCGCGGGACATTCCCGCTTCCGACAGGATCTCCGGCTCTGCGGCAGCTGCGGCGGATGTGTAATCATGTAATGTAGAAATGTAGAAATGCTAAGGAGGTTGGCGAAAAGCGGCGCGTTTACTATGCTGCCGCACGCGCCTACCTCGGTGCTCTCCCGTTGTTACGGGGGTTGCACTTCATTGGGCGGGCGGGCGGGTTAATTGAAGCTAGGGACTAGTTCCCCCTGTCTCGCTCGTGCTCGCGACACTGATCCGGGCCGCGCTACACTTCGTAGACTAGATGGTTGATTCGAGAATCAACCGAAGAATGGCAGTTGCTTCGTTGCGTTTCAAGGCGTCGGTGACGCTGCCGAATTCTGACAGCCGTAGGCTCCGTGGAGTGCGTGCTGTTCGGCCCGTCTGGCTGCCGCCCGACTGCACTCCCGTCGAACAGCGGGACATTCCCGCTTCCGACAGGATCTCCGGCTCTGCGGCAGCTGCGGCGGATGTGTAATCATGTAATGTAGAAATGTAGAAATGCTAAGGAGGTTGGCGAAAAGCGGCGCGTTTACTATGCTGCCGCACGCGCCTACCTCGGTGCTCTCCGTTGTTACGGGGTTGCACTTCATTGGCCATTGGGGCCAGGAGGGCTGGAAAGGGTGGGCCACCGGGCGGAGCGCCGGGGAAAGGGTGGGAGATTGAGGCGGAAGTCGCCGCCGCGAAGCATGGCGGTGGCAACGCCAGCCATGATAGGTTGCGCCTGCACGTGTAAGTAGCGGTAGACTTCGTCCGATCGCCAGCGGCCGATGAGGCGGAGGCGATCGGACCCAATGCCGGCACATAAGAGGGCCATGGCGCCGCCCGCACGAGTGCAGCGGGCGGAAAAATCGGCAGCAACCAGATCGGGCAGGAAAGAGACGGCGTGCCGGATGAGGGTAGTGATGTGCGCGGCGAGGACAAAGCGCCATACGTCCCCTGGAGTGCGATAAGCATTGAGGGGGGTTGTGGGCGTAGCGCCTGCGGCGCGAAGTTGGGTGATGCGGCGGATCAAGGCGTGAACAGGACAATTGGTGGGGTGGCCACTTCGCCCATGACCGATGGTTTCCCCACGCACACCGTTCTTCTGAGTGGTGAACGTGAGGGTAACGAAAGTAGCGGCGTGGAGGTCGGCGAGCGGACAGGTGAGGGGAGCCAGCCGGCGGTGACCGATCGAGACACCAATGTCCTGGAGGCGGAAGAGATCATCAGCCTCCGTGCGTGGAATACCGCTGTATTCACCAGGGCGCAGGAGAAAATAGTACGCGAGGAGAAGGCAGTCCCCGGAGGCGGAAGCACGGGACCCCGGCGGGTGCGCCATGGCGTGCATGTGGGCGTGTCGCAACACCGAAAATGGCATGGGCTTGACACGTGTCGGGGGGGTGTCTATGCGTTTCCACGCGGCAAACAGGGACTGAAGGCGGAAGTCGACGGCACCAAACGAGTTCAGGCGAGGGTCGTCGGCCCCACCCGGGTGAACGCCTGCGCGACCTGGCGGACGGCGTCCTCCACTGTGCGAGATCGAACAGGCCGGTCGCTGGGTGCGATGCGACCGGCGCGGTATTGTTGGGCAAAGAGCATGAGAACGGGGACTGGGTCGCCGTGTATGTCATCAAGGCGGGGTGGATCCCATGCGTGGTACAGAAACGGTGCCAGGCACGGACCGCGGAGGAGGCCGAGGTGAGCCGATGCGCAGACTGGCCGGAACGGAGCGTTGCCGTAACAACGCCCCAATCACTGCAGAGTGCATCGCGGGCTCGAGGTGGAGCAACTTCCACGAGGTGGCCTGAGGATAAACAGTATTAAAATGAGTGAGAAAGGCGGAGTCCGATAAATCCCAACGCCGACTTGCATCGTCGGCCATCACATTGGCGGTGCCTGCAATGTAATCGTGTTGTGGTACGTAGCGGTGATATCGCTGGTGCAAGGCATTGAGGCGGAGCAGGTAGGCCCTGGCAGTGCTGGCGGTGGCAGATCCTTTGGTCGCCCAGGCCAAGGAGGCGCGATTGTCACCCGCAAGCCAGATGGGGCGCTCAGCCACGGAGGTGGCTTGCGTGAGGACGTGCTTATGCGCCATGGTGCCAGCGAGCTCAAGGTCCGAAATTGATACTGTGCCGTGGCGATTGTCACTGGTGACAAGAGTCTGTTGGAGGGGGCTCGGAAAGGTCGCGCGCCAGACAAAGGGCCCCGAGGTTGAGAGAAACCAAACCCCCCCCATGCCTCGTTGGCAAGCATCGCAAGCGCCATAAGCAAGCGGGGCACCTACTGGTATGAGCTCTCGAAACCGTGTAGGACGCACCCGGAGTGAGTCGGCGATAGCTCGGAAATCCGCGAGGCTGTCAAAGATGCGACGGCTGAGACGCACGCGATGTCGATCGCCGTGTCGAAGTGCGTCCTGCAACGTGGAGAACAGGCCGCGAGCACCGGGTAAGGCGGCGGCCATAGAACGCAACTCCCCCAAGAGTTGATGCCAAGCCGGCAGGGGGACGCGCTTCCGTGTCGGGGGAAAGGCGTCGAGGAGAGTGTAGAGCCGCGCCAGACGGTGCGGAGGCAGGTTGAGCGTGCCCGCCACCGTGTCCAGGTCCCACCCGAGAATTGTCTTCTGAGTTGCCCAAGATGCGTCGCCTTGACGGAGCTTCTTAATCGAAACGGGCTCCTTCCGACTACCACGATCCGAAGGTGCCAGTGGGCGGAGGACGTGGTCGATCGCGTGCAAGGCGGCGCGCATCACGCGACGCCGATGGCGCTTCGTCTGCGCCGCCAGGATAAAGTCGTCAACGTACACGTCCCCGTAGGTAATCGGAGGGGTGCGTTGGACGGTCGAGCCCTCCCGGGCCAGGCGCGGCGCGTCTCCTCCTATCGTGGGCGGCACGTCGGCTGGTGGAGTCGCCGCTAGGGACTCCAAGTGGTGTGGGGGCAATTGGGCCCCCCGGCGCAGAGCCCCATTCAGCAGATCACAGGCGGTCTCGGTGACCGACGTGAAGTACGGCGGGCTCTCGACCCAGCCCATGGGCAAGGTGAGGGGAAGTGCCACCAGAGGAGCACCGCCGTCCGTCGGGAGAATCACGCCCAAACGAGGGATGTCATGAGGTCGCAAGGAGATACGGTAGAAACCGTCGGCAATGTCGATCTTCGCCAGGAAGACCGGCCCGTAAGCTGGGTTGGCGTTAACCAATTTGGTGAGGAAACGGCGGAGCGCCCTCCCAAACTGCATGGCCTCGGGGTGCCAGCCGGGCGGTGTCGTCGTTCACCCCGGGTAGGTGTAATCGACGATGAGGCGCGGACGGCGGTTGCGTTGGGGCACAACGCCCAATGGGGATAAGCGCAGATTGGGTAGTGTCAGCGCCACCTCCAGCGGGAGTACCACCCAGAAGCCTTGGTCGCAAAACTCCACCATCTCGGTGCATACGAACTCTACTTCGCCCTTCGCCGACTGATGGGAGCCCCGTGCTGCTGCGCGCTGCAGTTGTTCCTCCGACCAAGGGCCCGTGTGCAAGGGAACGCCCGCGCCTCGCTTTCGAAGGTGCTCCAGCAGGCGAGCAGCCTTATGAGGCAAAGTGCCTACAGTGGGCGTGATGTCTGCCTGACCTCGTTCAGTTGCCACAAACCATTCCCAATTGACACTGTTATCTAATTTAGCCGCTGCCTGTTCCGCATACTTACGCAAAGTGATCTCTGCACGAGACAAACGGGTGTCATCCCCATTTACTCGTGCGCGTGTCGTTGCCCGCCTGGATCCGTCGTCGAGTTCGCCGGGCCATGGTGGTGCTTGTAAGAGCCAGGAGCAGCAGCTGTCGCTTCCGATCCCTGGCCCCAGCGTCAGGTGCTAGCAGCCGCCGCTGCAGTGGGTGCGACCAGGTGCGCCCTCACGTGCGCCAAGAGTCGTGTGCGTTCCCCTGGATTGGCAAATGGGCGATGCGTGGAGGCCCTGCCGCAGTTGGTGTAGCAACCGCCCCGCCCCCACCAGGATACACAAAATGCATTGCCGGCGTCGTTGGCTGGCGGTGGATGCGCACGTAGGAGGTCGCGCATCTGAGGGCGCAACTGCAAAGTGTCAAACTCAGGATCCCGTGCTGGGTTGGCGACGTAAGTTCCCTGGGGCGCCGTCGCGCCACTGGCACCACTGCTAGCGCGGCCCCCGCCTGTCGAGGCCGTCAGCCCTGACGTGGTAGAGGCGGCAGTCGAGGCCCGAGTTGTGCGGGTGCCAACTGTGTTCGCCTCGCCCCGGAATGCAGTGCTCGCGTCGGCCGTCACCGCAGCCGGGAGTGGCAGCCATGAGGACGACATGTGGAAGCAGCCGCGCTGGAGATCGCGGAGTAACTCGTGAAATGAAGGAGGCTCCGGTGCATCCATATCTGCCCCGACCCCCCCACTCACCTGCAGTGCCTGCAAGTACTCAAACACGTTAATCTGGACGTGCCGGAGGACGTGTGACGCGTACACGTCCCACCATGGGGTGCCCGCTAGACCTTGGTGGTGCCCGAGGTAATGCGGGAGCCGCTCGTGGAACTTGTTCCCAAGCAACCACATGCTCTTCACGAAAGGGTTCGAGTCGCCCGGCCCTTGAAATAAGGTATGGGCAAGGATGGCGAAGCGCCGTAGGGTCAAGCTGACTTGATTAAGGTCACGGGGCAGCTTGACTTTCTCCTTGTCGCGAATATCGCGTATATCGGCCAAGGATGCGCTGGCCGTTCCTTGGTCCAATTGATTTGCCACGTTCGCTTCGTCGAGCGCCCGGTAGTGCTCCGCCTGGCTGGTGTAGACGACCAAAAATGGTTGGCAGCCCGCTCCGAGGTCGTCGGGACCGTTGCCGACAAAATTCAGACTGGCGATCATCTGCTTGAGGCTCGTGGTCACCGCGGGACAGTATAGATCCGGTGTGAGTCCCCGATCCACGCATACTTTAGTCAGCTCCTGTTGGATGATAGATTGTTGTTCCCCTTTGGAACCACGGGCTAGGCGATTCCATAGGGGTGCAAGTTCGTCAACTGAGTTCACTTGGCAATAGCGAAGCAACACTGGATACGTCTCGCGGTACGCATCCATGATGCCTTTAGGCTCTCGAGTAGTGCGACCACCAACTTCCCCCATGGTGGCTGTCAATTGTTGGACAGCCGTTACCATCGGGTCTATGCCGCCTCGTACTGGTGCTCCCCCCCCGAGTCGATGGCTCGGCAACTCGCCGGTCACTTTGGCCGCCACGTAGTCGCTCACCGCTGCCGGGAGGAGCAGCAATGGGAACGAGAGCGCGACCGCTGGTACAGCGGATAGATCCCCCGCCCCCCCTCGAGCGGTGCAAGCGACTCGAAGCCAGGAGAGGACATCCGCGCAGGCTTCGTCCACGCCATCCGCTGCAAACTGCCCTGTCAGTTCCTGATAGGCTGTGGCCGGACTCACACCGTCTCGGTGGATCAACGTGGCCGCATATTTTGCAGGTATGACCTGGGTCAACCGAGGCCTGATTACCTCCGTATTTGGCGTGCCCGCCGCGTACGGTCCTAGGGCCGTGCCGGGAGGGGCTGCCGCCAGACGATCTGGCATTGAGGCCATGGTGGGTACTCGGACCCCGGCCAGGATGAGTGAGAAGTGGGAATTATCAACTTCGACCACTGGCATCTGGGTGGCGCGAACGTCACCTAGTAACCCCATGCTGAGGTCCACCAGGCCGCCCCCATCTCCCGGCAGTTCAAAATATCGCATCATGCGATGAAGTACCCGAACCTCGACTCCGGTGTTGGGCTTCTTGTTGAGACAGAGGAACGTCATAGGACGACGCTCACTCAACACGAAAGTCTGTTCCTTCAGGTTTGCCGGTGTAGGGCGCTCTCCGCCCCCCACAGCGTCGGTGAATCGGTAACTCGACACGAGGCGTGCAGGCTCCGGCTCACCGTCTTGATAACCGACTGTCGAGTAGAACTCCCGGTAGCTACCGGGTTGGGCGACGTCGTTAGGAAACTGCTGTGCCATGATGTGGGCCAAGACTCCACGGTTGCGCCAGCTGGTTCGGCTTAATTGAAGCTAGGGACTAGTTCCCCCTGTCTCGCTCGTGCTCGCGACACTGATCCGGGCCGCGCTACACTTCGTAGACTAGATGGTTGATTCGAGAATCAACCGAAGAATGGCAGTTGCTTCGTTGCGTTTCAAGGCGTCGGTGACGCTGCCGAATTCTGACAGCCGTAGGCTCCGTGGAGTGCGTGCTGTTCGGCCCGTCTGGCTGCCGCTCCGACTGCACTCCCGTCGAACAGTTATTGTGCAATTTAACAATTTAACTTGTGTATTATAAAATCAAAAGATTCGATTTTTTAAGAAACGCGATCGGCTCGATTAGGGGACGCAAACAAACACGCATTCCACTTTCGAATATACGAATATGAAAAAGCACGCGGCATGCTCTACCGTGTGTACACCCTTGTTTCGTACTACAGTACCGGCATACATGTAATTTCATACTGAGTACAGGAGATCTATGGAGTATGGAGTCAAGCCAACACAGGAGACGAACAAATATCACACAAACGATTGTCATCATTCTCATTCCCTACTTTGCCAGCATGGAGATTGAAGACAGGGATACAGGTTGCAATGATGACATGAAGTTCTTCTTGTTCTTTGTAGTTGCTCAATCATAAACAACAAGGTTGTGGTGGTGATCCATTATCTTTGTTGTATCCGTTGAGAACAACAGTGATTCCATCACCTGCCTGCAGGCTGTTTAGCAAATCCCTTTCCTTATCTTTGTCGTATCCGTTGTGAACAACAGTGATTCCATCGCCTGCCTGCAGGCTGTTTAGTAGCAAATCCTTTTCCTCCAGATCACAGACATCCATCTTTCAGCTCCAAGAGGCATTTATTTGTATCCAAAGGGACTACCTGGAATCCCTGGTGATTTGACATCTCCCATATTCAAAGACCAAACGTTTCCAAATGATGTTCCAACTATCAGCAAGGAGTCGTGTCCAGAAAAACTTTTGAAGACATTCGTATGCTGGCTGAAAGCATCCTTTATATGCACCTCAACTGTTGCAACTGGTCAAAAGGGGGCATCTTTGGAAGCAAAAGTCCTGTTGCCTTTAAATGCCATTGCATACTATGGAGTTGCAACCCACAAACCACATTCACTAATTTGTATATCCAGATGGTGCCAGGACTTGCAGAAGCAAAATGCTCTGATGAATTTGCTGCAATGACTTCTTTACTATGAGGAATGATATCTCCGCATCCCCAATGCCACTGATATGAAGATGTTGATTTTACTTCACAACAAGGTTTGTTACCAAAATAATGGAATGTTTGGCTTGTCATTGGTTTGCATTCACCCAGGATAAAAATATTGTCCAAAGGGATGGTAGTCAGCAGCATCCTTGAAGAGGGAAAGGAGAGTGGCAGACTGACAGTTGGTGTGCTTGAAGCATATGTCATTCCAATTTTTGGTTCAAGCATGTGTCATTTGGATGTGCTGGGTTGCTGAATGATCTGAATATTCTCGATCCAGTGCCATTTTGGGAATCTTTGCTGGTTGACGATAAAACATTTGCAGAGCTGGAGGAGAGCTGCTAGTTCACTGGAGTGTGGTACAACCTGCAGACTTGCTCTCTGGCCTTTTGTTGTCATCATCATCTCCAATCTTCTCCGTCATGCAGCATCTCCGGCTAAATTGGACTGCAGATTTGAGATTCAAATCTACGATAGGATCCAAAAATCAGGAGATTTATTGTAAGTTCCATCTCAAAAAATTACAGTGTTCCAGCTCTGAACCGGCCAGAACCACCGGTTCTGAGCCGAGGTATTGTGTGTGTTTACTCTTAACAATAAAAACAACTCTATTGTCCATCGGCAGACGCTCAGCAGTTATATATATGTAATATGTATCATTGCATTACACAAAAGAAAGCAAGATGGTGAATGTAGTTAATCAGGAGAATCTTATATAAATGGTGGATTAAGCATGAGCTAGAATTGATTGGGATGGGGCATGTTCATCAGCACACCATTCAATTTACCAGTTAAGTTGGGCACAAGGACTATACTAGAGATTGAATCTGTTCATTATAGTGAGCTTCAAGTTCAGAACTAAGTTGAAATGGACATACGTGACATGGCAGACAAATACACCCAGACAGATGGTTCCACTGATGCAATGGCTGCATGGTGGTGGATTCAGGTTCATGCCAATCATAATTTGTCATATCTTGCTAGCAAGCTCAAGAAGGAAAATTGTTTGTTGAGGCACTGAACCAAGCCCAGCAACAGATAGATCTGGATGTTGGACATAGACAAACTTGTGACAAATGGTCATGGTGGGGAAAGCATTCGGAATTTTCGTGAGGGATCCTTTGAGTGTGTGGAACACTTGAATCAAGTGTGTCAAACTGCAGAAAATGTGCCAAGCCAAATCTGAGAATTTTGCTAAACTATCGTTTTTTAGCTTTCTTTACTTCTGACACTTCTGACGCATGGCGAATTCCAAAACTGTGACCGAAATTCTGGTGAGACCACCTGGTGCTGTAGCTGGTTTTCTCTTGCTAAAAAATAAGTGAGTCAAGCTAGCTCAAGACTCCAGCCATGCCGACATGCCTTATAAATGCTCGCCTAGCCATGATTTGCAGGGGCTTTGTAAACATCATAAGCGTAAGTGATCCATAATCCATATAACATATACTGGTACATATGTATGTCACACATGTCACATGTATGATAATTATCATTCGAACCTCTTCTTCTAATAACCGTAAGTTTTGTAACGCTCATTTTTCGGTTTCAGGAACCTCCAGGAAAGCCGCACCACGTCTTCAATCATCCATTTTCAGTCGGCAGTCCGTTTTCGGTCGTATGCTCGCATGCATACCAATTCTATGCATGTACTACGTGGTATCCCTGTGTACTGTACTTGAATGAGGTATGCACATGTCATACTACTACTTTGTACTACAAGGTACTGCAGTATTGGACACGGAGTACGAGTACGGATTACGTAATGCAATGTTCGTCACCTTATTCGAATAAAATACTGCTACTAGTACTACGTAGTACACACATCGAGTCCAGACGTCCAGAAGAGTCCTTCCCGAGTACTATAGTACAAGTACTTGTACTACTCCAGTCGTTGGGAAGTCTCGATGTGCTCGCCTTGGTGGGATGGTGGTGATAAGTTTTGATGTGACACGCAGTCGCCGCCCTTCGTCGGCTCACTTTTTTGTCGTCGTGGGAATCGGCTGTTTGGCGATACTGAATTTCTACAGATCATTTGATTCATCGTTCAAGAGGAAGCTGGATCAATCCTGCAATCCCCTGCCACTGGTTGTCTCTACAATACTCGTAACTCCGACCACGCACTGGACGAGTACCAAGCTGCATTAAAGATGAGAGCTCCATCGCAAGAACCAAATCCTGGCAGATTTCATGTGGCGATTGCGGTTGTGGCTGTATTCCTCACAATGATGATTGGTGTTGTGTCCTCACAAATGTGTGGCACGGCACGTCCGTCTTCGGCACACACGACATCCCCTCTCTGTGTTTCTATCTGGAATTTTCAACAGCTTGCTCAGCCGCCGATGCAGCCTGTAGCAATCGAGCCTTCAGGGGTCGACCTGCACATTTTCAATGCACGCCAAGGCGAGCCTGCAAAACCAGAAGAACAAGAAAAACCACGAGCGCGCAAGAAAGGGAATTTGCTCTCCAAACTGACTCCATGGCGTCGCTTCAAACAAAAAGGAAAGTCAGGCATATCACAATATCCAAAAGCCTTCTCATCGCTGGACTTGAACCTTTCCAGAAACGAAGACGCCTTGGTCAAAGAACTGTCACGCCGTGTTCGAGATGCAGTGCCACATTTGGAACGACGAGCCACAACCGTTCCTTGGGGAGGACCTGGAGGAAGTAGCTGGTGGCGGGGTGATGGAACGCACTTATTGCATGCATACCTCAAGATAATGAAATGGCCCCAAGATTTGACCACAAACTTTCCTTTCGGGTTGTGTTCGTCCACGGGATGTAACGCGGAAGTCAGTGTCGGGCATACCTTGGAGTGGAGAGAAAAAATATAAACCTTGGTGCATTTCACCATCAGCGATACAGGAGAATGCACAAGGATTTGTCTACGCGAGGGGTTATTCTCCATCTTTGACAGTCAACAGCGCTGGTCACAGCATCGTATGGCTCCGTTTGTCCGCCAGTCGTGTAAAAGATCCAGTGCAATGGGTCCGGGCAATTATGAACTCGTTAGAAAGAGCCGTCGCTGACTCCTTGTATCGAACCGGTGGCAAGGTGGGGCGATTCAATTGTATTGTAGATGGCCAAGGCTTTAATCTGGGGATGTTGATGGGTATGGGGGGCTATAAAACGTATGGTTGTAATGTTGCAAGATCACTTCCCAGATCGTATGGGCGTGCTGTTAATGACGAACTTCAGCAAGCCTGCGCAGATGTTCTTGGGAATAATCAAACCACTTCTTACCAAGGAATTTTGCGAGAAATTGCATGTTTTACCAGATGATCCTGAAGCGCGTGAGGTCGCCTTGGACGCCCTAGTTGAGAAGCAGTTCCGCCCCGATTTTCTCGGAGGCGATGACGAGTGGAAATTCAACGCCAAGGAATATTACTCTTCTCGTAAGCATCAATGTACGGATGCAGAAAGTACGGAGTTCTTGACCAGTATGCCATATCACGCCAAGTGAGCTTTTCCATGTTCTACTATTTGTCGGCTCCAGCAGATCAAGAATGACGGGCTTGTGGAGATTTTGCTGCGTGTTCGAGTCATTCATGGTATCACAGCAAGCTGGAGCAACTCGTCGTGGTCATCACCATGACAGCAATCTGCAACATCTTTCTGTCGCCTGTAACATGTGTCATGGAATGTCAATTTGCCTTTTCCAATTGTTTGTTTGAATCCTAAACCCCGTGGTACTTCGTCGAAGCAACCTGTACACTTTAGAACGAGATTTGAAGGAATCGGATCCTTAGAAGTCTAACATGCAAAAAGCAAAAGTGAATCAGAAAAAGTTACAGAAGTGAATCAGAAAGAGTTAATTCGAATTAGATCATAGAGCTGGTGTAGGTCTAGCAGAGCACCTATTCCCAACAAGCAGTCGATTCCAACAAGTTCCAACTGGTAGATTATTGTCCGTCTCAACGAGGATGTGTCATGATGATGTTGCAATGGAACTGATGCCCACACACAACTCTTGAGACATCCTTCACTGCAACCACATGCTCCCTCGTTGTGTACATTACACGTGAGGATTAATTATCCAAACATGATCATGTACACCTTCCGTCGTCGTTCCATCACGAACCCAATTGAAATGAGAATGAGTCGCGTTTTGAACAAACCAGTTTCCATAGCCGTATTCAAAACGATCTCGTTTTGCAACCCACTCTTCTGGCTCGGGATGTAAGTATGCCCGCGCATGGAGCTCCCGGTTGCCACCGGCACCGAGCGTCATGTAAATGGGCGCCTTGTCGTTCGGGTCTCGCTTGTCGAAGGCAACTGGATAGGATCGGGAATAAGCGTGGTCATGACCAGCAACAATCAAGTTAACTCCGTACAAGACGAAGAGAGGTTCCATATGCTCCTTCATTTGTGTCGTTTGATGCTCACCATTGTGCCCCAAAAAGGTTGTATACAAAGGACAGTGAAACCCCACCAGAACCCAAGGCGTGACGCTGCGATTAATTCCTTTTAAAACACCTTCCAACCACTTGTATTGCATTGATTCCGGTCGAGTGTCACTGTACGAGCTTAGAACAATGACTTGTACCAACCCATGCTGGAATTGATAAAAGGCGTTTCCAAAATTGTAACTCCCCACGAAGGCCGACGGTGTCGAACATGAATGATTCCACAAAGTCTGGCGATAGTTCGGATCGATCGCAGCGATTTCCGCTGGTCCTAATCGATTTGCGTTCCGAAAGTAGTGCTCGTAGGGCAAAAAGGGTATCTGAGTGGCATCGTCGCATTCGATTTCGTGATTGCCTGCGGCAACTTCAACGGGTGTTGATCTCAGCAATGGTTCCATGAGTTCGAACCAGCTGGGCCAGCGATGCGGATCGGAATCGGCGTATGACATATCGCCAACAATCAACACAAGTGATACGGGGTGTGGATTGAAGGATGTTTTCTGTGCAGCCTTGTGAATGTGTGACATGGTTTTCGTGGAGTTAACAGTCTGGCCCAAATCTCCAATCAAGGCAATAGTCGTGGGGCTTCCAGGTGTCGGTGGGGTTGTAAAGTGTAAAGCTGGAGTCTCCTCGGGCGATGACATGCGTCGAAGTAGGCGACTGGTTCTTGCGTTTGCACCCACGGCCGGTTCCACACTAATGCGATACCAGTATTGCACACTGCCGGCTTGTAGATCGGGAAGTGTCACATGGTAAATCCAATTGCTTTTGTAATACTCCCCAGTAAGCGAGGACGTGAAGTTGAACTGCGTTTTCTCACCAGATGCAGATTGCTCTGGATGCCATTCGTGTCCATATACCACATGAGGAGTAGCATCTCGGCAGTGTCGGTATTCGAGTGTGAACGATATGGTCATGTTAACTTTGTTGTGCTCGTCTACATTCGATGCTTGCGATACATGTATATGCCGCGGCAGGCAAGCGAAGTCACGATATGGAGCTTGAAGTTGATGATATAGGTTGGAATCGAAAGCAGATTCATCAAGATTCGACGGGATGTCGTGTCGAGAATCCTCATAAATGCAATGTTGAGGACCTCGGACCAGCGCTACCGCAGCAAGGGACGCCCAAGAGCGGCACGACCAAGGTTCCAACCTAACGAACTCATATGGCGTGAGAGAGATTGAGGATATGAACGGATGTTTTGATGCTGTGGCGAGTTGATGTGTCTTTTTTGTTTTGCTGGGGCGAAGAATCAAGGGAGAGCGCAAAGCACTTGCAGAATCTCCACATACGTTTTTGAAGATACCACATGTCTAGAGAAGCAGGTACTAATACCTGGTGTAAGTACTGTATGGGGTATGGGGTACCAGGTATGGGGTATGGGATATGGGATATGGGCACGCTGAGTACTACAGTACTGTGTACTGTCGCAAGGACTCGTGGTGCTACGTCGTAGTACAGTATGACATATCTGCAAGCACATACGAACTATGCATACGTAGTAGCGACTGTCGTATGATTTTACGATGACTCTTCTTTATACAGTACCAGTACTCCTAGTACGTTGTAGGTCGTAGTAGACGTTCAACGGAAGAAAATTGCGCGCTTATATATCGTATCATGCTGGCAGACTTCCAAATTGACCCAAAAGCGAACCCAACCGAAAACCCCATCAAAATCGATCATGCTATCTAGATTAGATCATACCTGGTGCATTTTATCACCACGATTGCAACTCATTCATTTTTATATTCCTGGTCTGGGGCTTTTCGTGAAAGGACGCATACCAATCCATCATATTTATCATTTATTCGAAGGCATAGGCACATCGTACTTCATCAAACGTGCAGTAACGCCATGAAAAGCATACTCCACAACCTTCAACTTCTGTCGACGAAGACTATCGGCATCCTCATACTGGTCGGCGTTGGATGCTACACAGCGGTTTCATTCGTAGCTCATAGCTACATCGTGTCATTGGAGGCAGCCGACCTGAATGTGTTTCAATTTGTGGACAATGCGCGAGATCGTCACATACAAGCACCCGCCAACCCACACAAGCTGAGGCAGTCTCAACTCAACCTGCACCGCAAACGACCACAAGCAGGGCCTAAGCGCCTGACAGCGGCATCCTTCCAAGAACAAAACGCACGCGCAGCGAAGCTTAAACAGCACTACGAGCTTGTATATTCTCCCAAAAAGACCGATCGAATTCGCGATTACGTCTACAAGCACCTGCGACGACCTTTTGAATACAAAACGCAACTCGATCTACCGTACGATGTATACAATTGTCCTCGTAAGGGACCACCTCCCAACTATCCTTTTGGTTGGAATGTCATGGATGTTATTGGACATTGGAATCCGATGAATACGTCAGAGCCCGAACGGATCCATCAATCGCTCTGTGTATTTGATTACGATGAGGACTTGAGTGTTGCTGCACTATATCGAAAAGCCGAGGTACCATTCCTACTGCGCAACACACCTGTTTTGCTTCAAACTGCTGAACGATGGAACCGAAATCCTGGCTACCTTTCGTCCTTGCTTCAAGACTACGTGGAAAAAACTGAGCATTCTCACAACAATCATTTCATGTACTTTAATGTGAAAAGTCCGAGACTGCGCATTCCCGACGGATGGAAACCACCGATGGAGTTGACGGAATTGTCCTTTGACGCCTGGCAAGAACTCTCTGGTACTGTCACGACAGACGAACCCAACCAAGAACGCTACTACTTTCGTGTCAACGGCGTCAAGGGCGGTCCACATGAATATCTTTTTCAAGAATTGCCAATTTTCCTACCTACTCACAATAACTTCTTCATGGTCGATCCCAAGGAACAGAGAGGAATCAATTGTCGCTTTGGCATGAAGGGTATCATAGCCGAAACGCATTTTGATGAAAGTCGGAATTTCATCGTATTGCTGGGAGGCCAACGACGATATATTTTGGCACATCCCAGAGAATGTCAAAACCTACAGCTTTACCCCATTGACCACCCAAGTGGACGGCACTCGGCTGTCGACTGGACGGATCCAGATTTGAAGAAATTTCCAGACTTTAAAAAGGCTCAAGTTCACGAAGTGGTCTTGCAGGCGGGAGATGCCTTGTACTTGCCCACCATGTGGTTTCATTTCGTTGTGTCGCTCAATGTCAACTATCAATGCAATGCTCGATCGGGAAAGACCTTTGAGAACGTTGATTTTATTCGTAAATGTGGTTTTTTGGGATGAGGAAAAGGAAAGAACAATCTGTGCTCCGTGGCGGTTTCGTGACGACGTCGGTAATCGTTTATTCAAAGAAAAGGAAGGTAGGGAATGTTCCATAGTCTCTCCAACAGTGTGGAGACAAATCAGCAAATGCATCCATTCCCAGAAAAAGAAGGCATATCGATCATAAAAGTCTACAACCCATTGGAATTTCGCTAAATAGTTCTGTAATTGTCATTTCTAAATGCACAGGTCACTTCTATCTTAGCCAAAAGACAGATATTCAGTTCATCACAGTTGTAAACAACTTCCCACGCGTTCCAGATAGTTCCACATGGAAGTAAGTTAAGAAAGGCAGCAACTCAAACCGCGATTCACTTCCTAAAATCCACATTCGTGAATAGGTGACATGTATTCCGGTCCAATGCCGCTCCTCGTGTTGCATTGAAAATTGAGATCCAGTGAAATGATGTAGTGAAACCAATTTGTGGGCAGGTACATAACGTCTCCAGCTTGGAGGATGACTTCGTTCGCCTTGGCGTGAGCGAATTGTGGATAACTCTCTAGATCTGGATTGCTCCAATCCACAGCCGAGTGACGACCCGACGGATGTTCCTTGGGAAGAAGCGCCAGTAACTCGCATTGATCAGGGTGGCTCAGGATATACCGACGCTCGCCGCCAAGGACCACGATAGCATTGCGCGATCCATCAAAATGATTTTCGGCGATAACACCCTTCATTCCGAAGCGACAATGAATACCTTTTTGCTCTTCAGGTTGTACCAAGTACAACTGCTTCTTTTTCGGTTGGAAAAATGTTAATTCATCGAAGAGATATTCTGATGATCCAGTGTCACATTCTCCCATGTCACCACACCCAATCAATCGATAATACCAATGCGGCATATTCGGGCCCAATTTATCGTCCGTGACATTGGCATGTTCTAACCAGTCCATGTATTGCATTCGCATCATTTTGGTAGGTTCAGACCAATTCGCTGGCATTTCAACATTGTATACTCCCCAAAATTTATTCTTTTTCTTTTGAGGAGGCGGTTCACGTTTGTGCTGTTTCTTGGGTTGACTAGGCTTCATCCAATAAAGAAAGTGATTGGAGCCTGAATATTCCGCTCGGTGCGGCACAGTATTCATGAGTTGTTCCATGTATCCAGGAGCATTCCAACGCTCGACCGAAGCCGCCACTTGAGGGTCGCCGCGAACAACAAAGGGCAGTTCCTGGTCACGGTAATGCATTGCCTTGTCGTATTCGGTTGCATAGTCAAAGACGCACCAACCTTGATGAATTTCTGATCGTGGGGTAGTGTCATCAGGAGGCCAGTGGTTCAAGAGATCCAAAATGTTCCAGGCGTAAGGATATCCTTCTGGTGGTTCGTAAGGACAATCATAGATGTCGTAGTACGACTCTTCAGGGATCCTAATGGGACTATAAGTGTTCTTGTGAAGGGATTTCGTGAACGACAGGCTGCGTTCGTCGTCTTTTGGCAGCATGGCATCGTACAACTGTCGCAGCAATTGATATTGTACACTCTTGTCACCGATGCGTTTCATACTACCAGGAATATGGTAGAAGGGTTTGGGCACAAAGTATTGCATTCTTGGAAGAGATTTGCCTCCACCAGCCAACTTCCAGCTTGCGTATATCCCTGCCATGAGGAGGAGCACCATCAAGAGAACAAATTGAAATTGAGATTCCCAATCTGGGCCGTAGTACGTCGAGAATGCCGTATTCTTAATCTTCTTGGAACGACGAGGGCGACGGGAGTCGTTGGCTGGTTGAGGTCCATGATTGTGGTCGTGGCCATTGCAGCAATCCGAGGTTTGGGATGCATCTGGCGACAATGCGCCGTTTGCAGGGGCGACACGAGCACGTAGTCCTGGCATCATGTATCCGTAGACTACCTAGACTCTGGTTTGGAAGAATACAAGAGGGCACCACGAAGAGGAGGAAAGTGAAGAGAGTACTTGCTGATGTGAGGTGGTCTTGGAATCAGTTGGACAATGGTCGGTTGTTGGAGTACATGGCCGGAATCCGAACGCATCGAACCCCCTCTGTAGGTTCGCGTCCTTTATGCATACGAGTCCTACTTCAAAACGAAAAACATGTATTTTGAAGGTGCGTTGAATCCTACTGGGATCGATGTACATCAAGGAAAGAATGCGGGAAACTACTGGTACTGTCGGAGTAGACTTCGTTACACAGTACACAGTGTACTATACTGGTACCATGTACTAGTACTGGTAATTACCAGAATCGTGGAACCGGAGAACAAGTATTTGTACAAGTACATACCGCCACGCTCGATCGATGACGAAGGGGATAGGTGTCAAGATGTACTGTGCTACAAGTACTGCTCAAGATGTGTCAAGTAATACTGTGTCATCCGGACACTACTCGAACAACGACAGTACACCAGTATCTAGTATCTGTTCCGGTGATCACGGCAGTGTTGATGGTTGGACTGTAATCCAGGCCAAGGCTAAAGCAAAGAAGACTAAAGAAGCTCCACACAGAAGGAAGACTGAAGAGTCTATTATTGGTGTGAATGGGATTCACAAGGTGGTGAATGGGAATGCAATTGCAGCTGATGGGATTGGAGTCTAGAAATAGAGACTAACAGTAAAGCTCACAATACAGATAAAGGAAATTCAATACGGTTGTAATATCGTACTGGCTAGTGTTATACTGTATCAAGGATTATTTAACACGTTTATAAACGGTCAGTTTATATTTTGAAGTCTCAAGCAACATGGTCGACGAACAGTCTGAGTCCGGGTATGGTACTACTGTTCGTGCGTTTGCGTTTGATGGCGACGAAGCCAAGTACCGTTCCTGGGAAGGGAAGACGCTTGCGCTTGCCGGGTCGAGGGGATTTCTACTTGCACTAACTAAAGCAGCTACCGGGAGGGTACTTACTGTGGAAGAGTATGAGTACGGCGAGGTTGAGGTGCCTGGTATGGATGTCACTGGTGGCGCGGCTACCGCTGCAACGACACGTCCTACGACAGCTGCGGAGAACCGCAAGTACCTCGCGAAGGCTACAGCTTGGACATATTTGGTTGCAAGTTGCACCGGTACAGCCTACGCTCTAATTGAGAGGTGCGAAGGTGATCCGTTTAAGGCTTGGGCCATACTTCAGGAGAAGTACTGTGCCACTGACGCGGAAGAAAACTACCCTGAGCTGGATCAAGCATTTAGCGAGTGCAAGCTCGATGGGACAAGCAAGGATCCGGAACTCTGGTTCAATGACTTGGACCACTTGAACATGAGGCTCGCAAGAATTAACTTGAAGTACGAGAAGGACGATCTGCAAATGAAGAGTAGAATGATGAAGGCTATGTCGACGGACTATGACAGCGTCATCGTCAAGTTCCGCGGTGACTTAAGCGATACGCCTCTCGCGAAGTTGCGCAAGGAAGTGGTACTCCAATTCAAGACCCTTGTCAAGGATGGTCGTGGAAGGGGCTCGGAATCGGTACTCAGTTCCAGCAACACATTTAAGGGAACATGCAGGAATTGCGGCAAGATTGGCCATAAGGCACATGAGTGCAGGTCGGCCAAGGTCGAATCTACGGAGGGTCCAACGAAGGATGCCAGTACTGCCGACGTCGATAAGTCAAATGTGACATGCTATAATTGTCAAGGGAAGGGGCATTATGCGAACGAGTGTGCGGCGCAAAGAACTTCAAGTCTGACCCTACAGCTGATATGGCAATGTTTGTCGGAGCGTCATGCGTGGATACTATGCCCGTCTACAAGGGCTATGACTATTGTGCAGATGTGGAGACAGCTTCTTCGACAACATGTCCGATTCAGTGGCTTTTGGCGAGGTTGATGACACTTTGTTTGGTCATTTGATCCCGGCCGGTGGTACTTGTACTAAGAACGATACTAAAACTGCACGCATTGAGGACACTGCGGCGGAGACTGAACCAGTTGCCATTGAGGTTGAGTTGGTTGAAGAACAGGAATCAAATGTGACTTGGACGTTCTTGCACCTGACATGAACACCCTATCATGGCTACCAATGAAACTACGGACAAAATGATAAAGTCATTGTCATGCCAAGCGCTTGTGTCGGATCAGCAGTTACGCTAGTACTTGCGGAGGAATGGCTACTTGATGATGGCGGCGCTACTGGTGGCGTCGCATACGACAACAAACATACGACAGATTTGACGGATTCGAATCGTGACGTCACTATCGGAAATGGTGGCGAAGTTCCAGAAACCATGTTGAAGGACCTACCGGATGACAAGTTGACATTGGAAATGCCTGGACTTGTTGAGATCGCGGAGGATGTCCCTGCTACTATGGCTGTTACTGGTGTTGCACCGTTGGTCGCAACGATGGAGTCATTTTCTAAAATTCTGAAGTCACTTGGGCTTATTCGCCAATGCAAGACCGATCCATGCCTTTTCTACCTATTTGACAGGTACGGAAATTTACAGGCAATCGTGGTTGCGTGCTGCGATGACTGCATTGCTGTTTTTACTGGACACGAGAAATGGTGGGTCACGAAGCTCAAGACTGGAATATCGGGAGGAATGACCATGCCGGAAGGAATTTCGGACATTTTGTATGATCCCCAGAACACGCCGGAGGATGTCAAGATGTACTGTGCTACAAGTACTGCTCAAGATGTGTCAAGTAATACTGTGTCATCCGGACACTACTCGAACAACGACAGTACACCAGTATCTAGTATCTGTTCCGGTGATCACGGCAGTGTTGATGGTTGGACTGTAATCCAGGCCAAGGCTAAAGCAAAGAAGACTAAAGAAGCTCCACACAGAAGGAAGACTGAAGAGTCTATTATTGGTGTGAATGGGATTCACAAGGTGGTGAATGGGAATGCAATTGCAGCTGATGGGATTGGAGTCTAGAAATAGAGACTAACAGTAAAGCTCACAATACAGATAAAGGAAATTCAATACGGTTGTAATATCGTACTGGCTAGTGTTATACTGTATCAAGGATTATTTAACAGATAGGGACCTCCACATTCGGCCTCCCCATCTGTTGGTAAATTGGGCATGCAGCATGCATCAAACAGGAGTCAGAGAAGGTTAATGCACATCATCTGAACCAAGGTGGATTTAAGAAACCTACGGTGGACCTATATTTGCTGCATAGATCAACGTCATGAAGTCTCCAGGATGTACCACTGGGGTCAAGTGCCGAATCAAACCAAGCGCGGACCCACCACAGGAAGATTGGTGATCAGTTATCAGCCATGAGGCCTCACACTGCGAACAACTCCTCGACGTGGACTCTTGCGCCGCAGAGAAAACGGTAATGGATTAACGTCATAGAAACAAAATCCAAAACAACTCTCCTTCCATGGCGAGTGCGCGACTCGGCCACCCAGAGTCGCCTAGAAAAATGAGCTGACAATACTATTCCCCGAGCCTCTGCGTTTCTTTTTCTTGTGTTTGCGTTTTGTTGTCATCATGATCTTCCGTATATCTTCATCCACTTGGTCTAGTTCCTCTCCAATTGGAACGTCAGCGGAAGGACTCGGCTTGCTGCCACCCATCAAGTCAATACCCCAGAAACGATGGGGCTTACTCGTTGCCAGCTTCTCTGCAGCCACGTGCTCAAAACGTTTTCCCTCAGCCTCGATCATCTTCACTGACTCCTCCAATTGGCCATCAAAATCATCGACGACCTCGTCGGTGAAACCGCGTCCAGCAGAGCCTCGGCGACGGACCGGTGTGTGGCTCTTGAATTGGTTCACCTGACGACTCATACTCTCAGCAGCGCTTCGTAGCTCATCGACTCCTCGCAGAGTTCGAGCGAAGGACTCCAACTCTCGCTTGGAAGTCTCTTTCTCCTCTCGCAAGTCATTCTCCAAATCTTTTATCTTCTTTCGTGACTTCTCAACGTCCTGCCGAAGCATTGAATTCACTTCCTTCAAGGCTTCTGTTTCATCTTCTAGGTCGTTGATTCGCTTCTCGACATCATCGGGCTGGTCATGGACTGGAGGCCCGTGGCTTGAGGCGCCGTGGATCATCTTCGACAATAGGCTACTTCTCTTTCCGAGATTATGTGAACCTTTATCGCTGCTCTCCGATTGATCTCGCAGAGCGGCGTCCTCTCGCAGATTGCTGATCTCTTTTGAAGTTCGTCGATGTAAAGACGGAGTGCCTCCCCTCGTTCGTGTGGTTGTTATTGTTGTTGTTCTGTTCTGTTGTAGGAGACTCTGATTCAAGTTGCTCGATTCGGATTCTCATCCTCTCGATTTCCCGGTCCTTCTCAATCCAGCTTCCGCGAGTCGTCGGAGCTCCTCGTATCGCTGGGCAAGAGCGGCAGGGGAGTTCGGGTCGATTTCTCCAGCGGACTGCGAATTTTTCAGAAAGCTCGTGCTTCAGTCGTTGGATTTCCTCCTTTAGAAAGGGCGACCAAAGCACTTTCTTCGTCATTGACAGAGCAGGAGGTACCATTTGGTGCTGTTTTCATAGCTAGAGCGAGCTCCTTTTTGAGACTGGCGATCTCTGAATTTTTCCTCTGCAAGTCGGCAGCCGCCTTTTCCTGCACGTCGGAAAGCTCCTCCTTCAACGAGTCCCATTCGTCTTCGGAGACGCCACTGTTAGCTGTCGCAAGCTGTTCTTCTAGGGCTCGAATGACTTCTTTGCATCATTCAGTTCTGCAGAAGATACGTCTGCCGCAGCGGTGCTCTGGTGGGAGGATGTTGCCTCCAGTTCAGCCGCGAGAAGGTCGCGCTCGTGTTTCACGCGATTTAGGTCCTTGAAACGTCCATTGCCAGAAGATTGGCAACTGCAAGATCATTTTCAGCTTTTGCAAGATTGCCCTCGAGGGCTTTGCGCGCTGCCCTTTCAGATTCAAGCCTTCCACTCCTTCACGGTTCGCCACCTCAACCTGATACGCAAGTCATGGACTTCCCGTTCGTTTTCGATTCCTCTTCCTTGAGCTTCTTTACTTGTTCGTGGTATTCGATGAATCGTTTCTTGTACTTTTCGGCTCTCAATAGCTGCTCTTCGGCCTTCGCTTCAGTCTCCTTCATTGCACTTTGCGCACTAGCGACTTGACTCTTGTGTTCGTTGTTCTCAGCCTTAATTTTTTTCAGTTCCTCATTCATCAATTCAGCATCTGCCAATAGCTGCTTGATCTGAGAGTGAGCTGCTTCAAGCTCTTCGCTTGTGACATTGGAAATTGAGTGTGCAGCCGAATTTTCGACAGCGCTTCGTGCCTCCTTCAGCTGTTGTCGGAGCAGTTGGACTTCTCGTCGTAAATGATCCCTCTCGGAAACAGCAGAATTTAAGTCTCGAGCTTGAAGTCGAAGATTCTTTACAGTACGACGAGCAATCCGACATCGAATTCTGCATTGAATCGCAACGGCGGCATTTCTCGCTCTATTGAAATCCTTGCGTGCGACAAATCCTCTCCAATATCTCTGCAGGAATATCGCCTTTCTGTTGCGATTCAGAGTCTCATAACGGCGACGGCCTTCCCGTCCTCGTTGAAATCGCTGTACCCATTTCACGATAGCGCGGGTTGCGACGTATCGCTCGTGTTGGACACCTCTTCGCCACACGCTCTGAATCTGCGTCGAGCGATGGTTTAATCGCAACTCATGAACCAACGCTTTCGCTGCTTTCATCCTGGCAGCACATTGCAATGCAACTATTCCGCGACGAAAATGAACGTACTCCCTGCGACTGATGTATCTTCTTGCATGCTTCTGAATCAAGACTGCCGACTCAGCATTTTTGCCACTCCGCAGCTGTTCGAGAATCTCATACGCATTTCTTCTCAGAAATACTTTGGTTTTTCCAACTTGAACGCCGACAGAAATCAAATTTGGTGGTTCGTCTTCCTTCTTTCCTCCGATGGTGTCACCATCCCCGGCGTTCTCCTTCTCGCATTGAATCCTCCAAATCTTCAAGGCTATAACCTTCACCACTACATCAACCGGTTTGGTTCTCTTTGCCAAGCGTTGAGCCTTCTTCAACTCCGCCAGAGCAAGTATACGATAACGTGTCACGAAAGCATTGTGTGGGTATCGATGAGGATATCCTACTCGAGAGACGCGAACCGCCTCGATCACTCCAGCGTATCGAAGCTGGTCTGAAATAATCAACGGGTTGAAATGATCAGGCAGAAGCAAATCGTTTGGTTTCAGACAACGCACGTAGTGTGGAGACGTGAGATCGATCTTCGCACGAAGGTCGCGCAATTGTTTGCTAAACTGACTTCCAACCGTCACCTTCACAGTAGTTGCGCTAGGACGGCTGGGTGAAATAGATCTCGCCCTCGCGTCGCCTCCGCTTCCGGTCGGGTCGTTCAGAATGGATGCAAGTTCTCGGACTATTTCTTTGGTCGAGCCAAGTAACAAGTCGGTCGCCTCCTTAGGAAGTTCGTCTTTGTTTTTCTCAACGAAGCCCTTGGTATCATATTCCACTGGCCCTGCATAGTGCCTCACACCAAATTTCTGCGCTCCCACCTGACGAAAGTCCGCCTCAAATCGAGGGTGCCCAGTACATTTCTTGTAGATGTCGATGCAGAAGGTCTTGTCCGTCGTTCCTGGAGCTCGGCATTGGTCATCCAAAATGTTGAGCATACCACACCCCTTCTTGTCGATCAAGTCTAGGACATCCTGGTTATCCGGAAATGATATGAAAGACCAGGCGATTCCTTCTTTGTCGTATTCGGCTTGCTCATTTTAAGAACGAAAAGGTTGAACTGCTGTTGCAAGGCCTCGTTACAGTAGTTGATACAGAGCTGTTCGAAGGAGTTATGTTTGAAACTTTCGAAACCAAAATATCGAGCACACCGATTGTGGCCTCGTCAGGATTGGCTGGGGCTGACCCTACCCGTCGACGTGTGCCGGAGGATTCCTTAACAGTGATACTGCTATTTATTTGACCGACCAAAAAGGTGAAGAGGGATCCGTAAAATGCCTTTATCAAAGCCTCCATCCCCTTCTGGGCCTTTTCCTTCGGAAGCGTTCGCATATGATACTCTCTTCCGGCTTTGATCTGTAAAAAGCAGAGCGACGTTTCCAGGTCTTGCTTTGAAAGACCCATCAATTCGAGGAATGGTTCAAGATGCGGATTAGAAGTATCTAATTCGCTTTCATCGCTTGACTTGGCAATGAATGTGACATTAGAAGCATGCATGGCGGCAGCAGGTATGGTAAATATATTGTGCTGCATCTCGTCGGTCAATCCAAGAATTGTCATAGCCTTTTTCAGATCATCGAACGTTTCAAAGTCCTCGACCCCATCTCGCCTATCATAGGTACCAGATCGATTGGTCATGTTGAAATCCTCGGGGTTGTATATTCCCATATGAAAGTGTTCCAGTTCTTCGTCGCCCATGCAGAAGAGTTCATAGAAGATATGGTAGTTTCGCTCTCCTTCAGCCTGTGATATGAGGCGCACTTTTTCTAACAAGTATGTCTCAACAGACGCTCCCACCAGTGCACCTTTATTGAATTTTATCTCAATAAACTTTCCAAATCGACTTGAATTATCATTGCGAATGGTACGCGCATTACCAAAGCTCTCTAGAATCGGGTTCGACTGTAGAACTTGTTGTTCTATCGTCTGGCCCCCACCCTCTGTATTTGAAACTTCACCACCGGTCGATCGTTGCGAAAGAGTTGCCAAGTACTGCATGATAAACTTGGTTGTCACTGTTTTGCCAGCGCCAGACTCTCCTGAAACCAAAATGGACTGATCCGACAACGTGGCCTTGCCTGGTCCGCGTTTCGTTGTGCCGCCTTTGTTTTCCTCCAGAGTTTGCATCATTATGCGAAAGGAACGATCCGCGATGCCGTACACGTGTGGTGGTAGAGGATGTTGCTCGTCAACAACTCCCTTGGAAGAGTTCGCCTCGAGCCCAATACTCCTCCATGACTTTATTGCTGTACAGTTGTTTGCAGTTCTTAAATGGATTCAGAGCTAGAAGAATTGGCCCGGTCGACGTATAGATCTTGTCGTATGTATACCGCTTCCTGAGACAATGCACAACTTCTGCCTCATGCAGATGTGTCAAAATAATAAGGTCGTCTGGATAGTGGCCTTCCTCATTGCCTTCATCGAAATCATCTTCGTCGTGATATTTGTTTCCAGGTAGTACATCTCTCGTCGAAAGACTATCCGGTGGTAACTTGACTGTCGCACCGTGATGCGGGGAGTCTTCATCCTGGATGAATATTTCTATGAAATTCTCATTTTGTTGCTTGAGCGTTGCATACGCCCAGCCCCAGTCGACAACCTCATCCTCCTCGGCGGTAGGCAAACCTCGTCGGATTTCTTTGGCGGCTTTTCCAGTGATGGCCTTTTCCAGGGCAGCCGTTCGGACCCATACATTCGTTGTTTCCGCCATAACACCGACAAGGGTGCAGTTCTCTTGTCTTTGGGTGAGAGCTAGGTCTTCGGTGCTATGCAGTTGTTGTTTTGGCGATGTGTTATGTCTGTAGATCGTGCTATTGATGAACAGTGGTGTGGTCCGAGTAGTACGGGAATAAAGTGCTCCCAATACTGAATTGTTCTCGGAGAGAAGACATAGCGTCAGGTCATTAATCCCTAGGCGACTTCGGCCTTCGGACATTTTCTGTGACATGTGCTACCGTAGATCTCATATATTCTAGCGTATATGGTATGAATATTGATTATCTAGAGTTCTCGATCCAGTACTGGAGTACGGTATGACTATGGGAAGTGAAAATGCTAAATTTATCGGCTTAAAAATCACCCTAACTACTGAATTCAGTAGTTGCAAGAACGTCGCTATCGCAACTACTAAACACACTCTGGAGGTGATCGAGGGCTCATTTTGTGCATTGTTACATGCTTTTAAATCAGGTAACAAGAAAAATGGATGTTACTTGTGTGGGTGCTGAGTTATTGACTGTTGTAACTCGAGCAAAAATCGACATTTTCTATTTCGCTGAATTCAGTCCTCAACTACAATGTCGTTATCTCTCGATGTAATGCGTCTTCTGATAAATACCAGGCACTTCCAATACCCTGCCTTGCAGCTGCAATACGTTTTGATGTCTTTTTTTTGCAATTCAATGTCGTACAGATGAGTTGTGGGTATGATGTGTCCAATCTGCAAAAGTCGCGTGCACCGCAGACTTTAGTGCCATTTCCTCACCACAGAGCGATCAACTGATGAAGTTTTCAGGCCTACATTTTCTCTCTTGTGCCTCAAATGAAATGTAAACAAGTGCTGTTGCGAGAAACGGTCTGAATTCGATTTGGGTGATGCGTCGCTTGCCATCAGCTCTAATCAGTGTCGGTTGGACATCATTACCACCACAAAAACCACGATCACAGTATGGAACAGAATTCCACAACTGGTTTATGCATTCATTGGGATTTCTTCTTGTAAGAGATGCAACATTCTCTGGGGATGGGTCATTATCATCGTCAAAAACAGAAACCCAGAGCTCAGAATTTTGACGCATCTCCATCGTTCAAAACTGTCGGGATTTCAAGAGCTTCGTTTGCTTGTTCCTCCACAGCCACAGCTCCCCCACCTTCAAGATAGTCTTGTCGATTATCTTGACGACGTGTTCAAGCGCTCCTTCTTCCGCCACATGAGTGTGATGGTATGGAGGAGGTGCCCATCGTTAAAATCATCATGACGCCTAATTATACACGACTGCCTAGTCGTCAAAGCCGTTTTCTGCTTCTGTCACACCGCAAAAAGCTCATGGAGCACATCTATATTGCCTTCATTTACGTGCTTTGCAGCTGCAAGTGTCTGGGGTTGTAGAAACGTCGTGTACACCGAGATGTTGGCACCGTCGCCATTGCGAGGCCGTTTTTTTTTAATTCTTAACGATGAAAAATTTCGTGCTTCAACGCAACTTCAAAATTTCGTATCTCAACAACTACCGGTCCAATAAAGCGCATCTTGATATCGTGAATTCTACGAGATTCCTTCTGTATTTGTTCACGTGGACACATTCGCATACTTGCACTGGTTCAAAAGATATCCTATTTTTGAGTTGGAAACTGAATTCAGTTAATTTCAACTGAATTCAGTAGGGTGGTCCAATATCCGTTATCTTTCGCCGGACCTTCCAGGTCCAGTGATTTTCTCACAAATCTCATCATCCGAAAACCATGTCGTCGTCGTCTCCTTACATGCAAGCAGCGCTCATGCTATCGCAGATCTGGGAAACAAGGAAGTCCATCAAGACCCTGGCGTACGACAAGTCCGGGGAGCTGAAGATTAACAAGTCGGCGTACGCGCAAGTGTGCCATGTCTTGGAACATCAAAGAACGCTTCAGGAGGTGCTGAAAGCAGTGCCTCTTCCGTGTCGTAACGAAGGCCTCCTGTATGTGTTGCTCTACGAGCTGCTCCTAGGACCAAATCAAAAGATTCGAGGCGGAGGAGCTGTGAAGCGTCAAATTGTTAATAAAGAAGTGCAACTACGGGAAGTGTTGCAGACAATCCACAAAGATTCCGCGACGGCACGACCATCGTTTCCTCGCTACGTTCGAGTCAATACCTTGAAATGCACCCTTGACGAAGCAGTCGCCGCTTTAAAATTGCAGGATCTCCAAATTTATGTTGATGCGAACGTTCCAAACCTCCTGGTACTCAAGCCTGATGCTCAAATACACAATCACGACTTCGTTAAGGATGGGAAATTCATTCTGCAGGACAAGTCGTCCTGTTTTTCAGCTCTCTGTCTCATACACGGCAACAAAGTTCCTCTCGATGGTGACTGCTTGGACGCATGTGCCGCTCCTGGGAACAAGACTAGTCATTTGGCTTCCTTGACAGATTCCAAAGTGTTCGCTTGTGACCGCAGCGAGAAACGATTAGAAATGTTGGATCGTCGCATGAAGCTCCTGGTGACGAACAAGCGCGTGGTTACCAAGCATGTAGACTTTTGAAGACAAAACCTACAGATTATCCCAATATCAAGGGCATACTCTTGGATCCTTCGTGCTCTGGCAGTGGGATCTTCACTTCCCTGGATCGCTTGGCGGATGACGATGATGGGGCCGATCGCATTGAACATTTGTCCAACTTTCAGTTGACTGCATTGCAACATGCAATGACGTTTACCTCAGTTGATAGGATTGTCTACTCAACATGTTCGCTACACGAACAGGAAAATGAATTGGTGGTGAGGGAAGCCCTTCACGGAAACCCCACCTGGCAGCTCTGTGCTCCCTATTGTTTACGACAATGGAAACGACGAGGACATGAGGTCGAGGGGCTGACCACGGAGCAGTCGAAATGCCTGATTCGAGCTGATCGTGGTGATGAAACGAACGGTTTCTTTGTTGCTTACTTTGAACGACGAGATAAAGCCCCATTTCGAAACGGAACAACTAATGCAAGTGGAAACGTTGTCGTTCCCAAGGGTTTATCTTCGTACCTAGGTGAGTTCTCCATCAAGTGTGGCGATGGCCCGGTTGAGGGCACGGTTCAACATCGTAGCCAAGTTCATGCAGCAAAGTCCGTTGTTAGCACCAGAACGGCTGATGCGAAGTCCAAGACCGTTGTTTCAACTCCGAAAAAGGTTGCAGTGGAGATCAAAGACCCTATCCGAAAAGTTGTTGCGAAGAAACAAGCTAAGAAACTTGCTTGGAAGCAACAGCAAATAAAACAAAAGAAGGAGCGATTGCTCATGAAGGAGAAATCCAATGCCCTTGTCTGACAAAGAGGTTGCTAGCAAGAATCAATATGCTTTTCGAGACTTCGGCGGTTGTAGAGTCTGCAAATTGCATTCACGATTCCTTTCAGCGTGTGAGCAAGACCAACAAAAACACGTTTCCTATTTGATAATCTTCCATCGAAAACTTGCCGTCATAATTTGTTGCTCAACGTCGTGTTGAAGGGGTCCTTTTTGTGCTCACCGTAGCTGACATGCTTGGAAGGAATGGATTTGTTGAGTTCTCACCCTTGCTGAGCATGGCACATTTATGTGAATTCGCCACCTCTTGGAATCCTACTGAAATCTCCTCTCGTCGAAGCAACGGCACCAGAGCCCCTTCATCCAGCAATGGAACGTCGCAAGTACTCTGTCAGATTCCAGCGTCATTGGGCAAGCGCAGCCGACGTGAGTCAAAGTTATGTCGTCCTGCGCAGGCTCCGTGCCAAGGAAAGTCAGATTCAGCGACCAGTTTCAGCAGCAAATCGAACGCATTCATGAACGAGGAGCGATCGTCGAAGAGGAGAAATTCAGTGTCGTATCGTGATCTCTGTGGTGTTACACCATCATGCTCGACAACTCCATATCAGCCTTTTAAGGACGGCCTATCAGACGAGCATCCTTGGGAACTCCATCTCCCTTGGGAACTTGACGACGATATCACTTTCTCTCCAACAGCGTCACAGGATCGCGAGCAGTTCTCATTTTTCCATGAAGTCTATTCCTCCAGCAAGTTACAACACGTGAAGGAAGACGGAGACCAACAACACTACACCCGTCAGCCATCGACAAACGTACACCTGCTGGAAAGCAACTCAGAGCCCAGTGGAGTTGAGGTCATAGAACCGGATAAGCCGTTGAGAAAGTTTCTCGCTGCTGCAACCCTTCTTGTACCTGGTACAGCCCCACATTGCACCGAATCTGCGAACAGGATGAGTGTTGATGAGCTCAAGTTGTTCCCGTCCAGTACTGAGCTAGCGTCTGCAGCAACTTCTCGATCAATGGAAGCTCTTGTTGCTTGGTACCAAAGGCTCCGCGAGCTCATCGAGTTCGAACGACTCTACGGGCATCAGAACGTGCCGCAGAAATCTCATTCGTTCCCCAAACTTGGCACATGGGTCAACAAGCAGCGATATCATCGCCATGAACTTACAAGTGAGAAAGTTGCTGTACTGGAAGCCGTATGCTTTGATTGGGAAAAGTTGGGAGAGACCAGATGGCGTATGAGGTATAAGGCCCTCGTTGCCTACCGAACGAAGAATGGCGATTGTAAGTGCTGGTGTGATGCCATGACGAACTGAAGTAGTATGTGATCTAATTCGGATGCGTTCTGAAAGGTCGTGTTCCAACAAGATGGGAGGACGATCGCAAGCTCGGTCGGTGGGTCTCATTGCAAAGATGCCAGTACAAGGACTTCATGTCGGGCCGCAAAACAGTCATGACGAAAGAACGAATCGAAATGCTGCAAGATTTAGGTTTTGAGTGGGAGATATCTTCACGTGGATTTTATCATTACAAAAAGGGAGTCAGCAGTCAAAATTGAACTTCGAAACAAAAATGCTAACTATTTCGGAAGTGTTAATAGTGACGTAGTGATTCCATAACAACATGAAGTCAATTGCACATTCGCCGTGAATGCTCACTCTCAAGAGCAACAATCTTCCTTAGCAATGCGGTAATTGCAATGGGCACAGTAATGATGCGTACTCTTGCAACCTGGAATGACAAGGGGCAACCAAAAGAGCGGCCAGAAGAGTAAAAGCAAAGCGATTACTGCTACAATTGTACCACCGTCGACTAGGTGACGGACGCGAGTGCGGACCTGTTGATGACAGTTTGGGCAAGTGGTCGCGCAGGATTCGCTGAACGATGAAAACATCATAAGTTAGTCACAAAAGCAAAGCTACACAATCATGTACATCACTTGCAACGTACCGTCCAAATCCGTTCGGTTCACCGACGCCACAGGTCGTGGAGGAGGCGGGACCTGGTGGTGGTCGTCGTGCTAATTTTTGCAGCAGGTCTGGCGGGTGGAGCGGTGGCGGGAGGGTTTTGCGGAATTACAACTGAAGTGGCAATCGGCGCATTGAGATCAAATTCAGGCTCGGCAGTGGCATACGACGCATGCACTAACGGTGGGTCGGCTCCTTCTGTGAAAAAAATCGTAATACGTTGAGAACGACGCTGACACTCATTCATGTTAACCACGAGCTAGAGCAGAATACGATAGCTACTCACCTTTCAAAGTCATAGTTTTCTTCGATATTGGCAAGGTGTAATGTGAAGATTGAATGGTGCGAGCCACGCTCAAATGATGTACTCAGTAACGATTAGCTGGCCGAGGGGAAGTGGCAGAAGTGAACGCGCGGATCCGACTGAAATGTACTTCGTCGACAAAGCAAAACAGAGAAAATGAGAATTGTCATGCGCATACAAGACTTGACAAGGGAGGCAATACATACGCGATCAACGATTTAGGCCGGTACAACTTGTACCGAGTGTAGTACAAGTACTACTTTCTAGAGTTACCTTGAACGCCGAAACTGCATGTACTCGCAGTATTGTACTACAGTCACAAGTTCCAGGAAGTACCTGGAATCCATATCACACACCAGTTCATACGCCAAACTCCGAGTAGACTAATACAAGAGGGTGCCTCGTAAACTGAATGGCCAAGGATGCATGTTTCAGTTTTGATTGATTCGTGGAACCCCAGGTTCAATTGAATCTTGACTAGAGTGCATGTCTGCATGTCCGTATCTGCGTCAGTCCGGCGCACATTTTCGATGTCATTCTTTTGCCTGGATTCTGGATGCTGGGGAGGTCCGAGGTCCGCAAGACGGTATCTAACTCGAGCAAGGTGGCTTACCTCTTGCCGGACCTTCCTGATGTATCATACAACTTATGTAGCCTAACCTAAGGCATATAAAGTCAATTTGTTGTGATGGTGGCATAGAAGTGTAGTAGGAAGTCAACTTTGTTCAGCCAGCACTGGCTCCGTTGCTTTAATGGGGATTCAGGATTAGAAGTCCATTACACATCCATGTGTTTCTTTGAACTTCCAAAATAGTTAATCCAATGCAACAGGACAATTCTTCTAGCAGTCTTGCTAAATTGCATCATTGACTCATCTCACAAATTTTCAAATCTTTTTGAATTGATTGTTGAGCACCTGTCAAAAGCTTTGTTCCCTTCATTTTCTTCCAAGGCCAGATTGTGATAGGCACCTTTGTTTCACGTCCACAAGTATTCTGGGATGCCTTCATAGCCAGACACTTTTGTTGTGCAAAGACTTGGGAGTCAGCATGACTTCCACACATGAGCATGATAAGAGCATGCAGCTCACCATAGCTCAAAGCTCATACTGCTCCTGTAGTTCATGCGGGTATATGTGTCTAGTAGTAGCATAAATGTTCAAGAATGCAACTACTGCTGGGACTACCAAAAAAGTGTTCATGCTTTGTACTGAGACCTTTGTAGAAGCTACATGAGAAACCCCAAAGTTTACAAATGTACCTGATGGTACTATTGAGTACTGTAGCTACACAAACAACAAACATGGTACTGTTGTAGTATGTGAACTTGTTAGCAATCTACTGTTGCTCCTCCGTCACAGCACTGTCACTCATAATAGCTGTAAGGTTGAATGCCATATGGTAATGCAGTGTGCAGTCCTTTTGTTTTTCCTAGTTTGTCCATGACCTATTCCATGACATCTGAGAATCAGAACTTTCAGTGCTGCAACCACACTCATTTTGGATTGTGTTGTCCTGAATTCCTATTTATTCAAATCATGAGTGTTGTCATTTCTTTGACAACGCTGGCTCTTGCTGCAACCACACTCATTTTTCGTTGTCCTGAATTCCCTATTTATTCAAATCATGAGTGTTGTCATTTCTTTGACAATGCTGGCTCTTTTTAACATTGATAGTAACATAACTCAAACACCACTGAACAAGTGGGATGAAGACAACACTTCTTGTTGTGTGAAAAATCACATCTCAAGTCACTTTTCATCTTACTAGTTTATATTTATAATTCACATCCCAAAACAGGAAAGGAATTTACTTCTTAGCATCTACATTTTCTGCATATTTGTACCATCATTCAACGATATGGTTGACTTCTTCAAGACACCTTTGCCCAAGGTTGGATGAGCCATCAGGGTCACTTCCTCTCCCATCAAGTCCCTTGGTCAATGTCTACTTACTTTAAGTCTACCGTCGGCAAGAACTCGTGTTCCGAACACACGAATACTGTCAGGACGAAGCATGACGCTGACGTCGGTTTTCCGAATGACCTCGTGGAATAATTATACTTCAAGTTTCAAGTATCGACTTACAGAAAGGTGAAAAACCTATGTCGTTTGTCTTTTGTGACATCCATAGTCCATATTTCATGTATGCGTATGGCACTAAATATGGGGCGTGACTGGCTTGCTCAGGTAGAAAATAAAAGTACACTACTAAAGTAGTCTTGGATATCTCGTATCACAGAGTTGACGCTCGATGTGAACATGGCTGCCTGCGAATGTCCGGCCCCCCCCCATCTATGCTTATTGGATTAATTGATTGTACTACTATGTGTGTTTGGCGGACCGCCGTACATTTGGATAGTACTCCGAGTGTATAATATATATGTATATGTGTACTCCAAGTACAGCGTCGACTGTCGATTTAATGAATGTGATAAATTATAAATTATAAATGATTACAAGTACATACAGATGTTGTACATACAATTCAGAATTTATTTATGCGCACATGAGCACTGATATCATATCTCATATATGCATACTGTACGACCCCGCATTCGAGTACTGTATGTACTTCATACGTGTACTCCGTACTACTGTACTCCAGTATTACGTATTCACTACCGTACAGTGTATGACAAATCGTTTCAGATATCTATAGGACGCAAGGTGCTCCATTCGACAACTGATGATAGAAACATCTACGGAAGCCTATTGAATCTGGTTAGCAGTTGTTCTTGCATCTCCTACTCGTTTCCGGATCAGTCTACCGGTCATGAAGCGACTGCAGTTTTTGGGCGATAACTCCTCGTCTTCGGCGGGGATGAATCTGGAACCAGATTTCTCCATGCTAAAAACCCTGTATGGGCGTCATCATGAGATGGAGCAGCTTGTGAGTATCTACAATTCAGTGTCCAGCGACCAAGGGCTTGCTCTTTCCACCCAAGTTGTTCTCGTGCACGGATCAACTGGAACTGGAAAAACAGCCCTCTGCCGTTTCTTCGAAAAGAAAGTTTCTCCCGTCTACGTCGAAGGGAAATTCGATCAACTCTCCAACGAGCCCTACTGCGCCTTTTCGCAAGCATTTACTAAGTTGTCGGATCTGATGGCCGAGAAGGAAGGGGGAGAGCTTGCCAAGATTCAAGAATCATTTCTTTCGGAAGAGGACCCTGAAATTGAGGCTCTCTCTCGCAAATTGAGCCGCATGCCGGAGACTGGCGACGCCGCCTCGAATCCTGATGACCTGATGACTGATGCTTCGTTTACGCGAGAAAAACCTTCATCTCTGGCACGACGGGCGATATCACTAAGTCTGAAGGCGACGTCCGCGCCATCGATGAGGCGAGGCACTTGCCCTCCAGTCATAACTGAACAGGAGACGAAGCGGAAGATATCGCGTGACCCACTTTCGCGGTGCGAGAAATCCTTTATGTCAAGTCAGTCAACATCTGTTGACTCAATTTCTCGGTTTGGGAAGTCACTTGTGTCGCATCAGAGCATGACAGAAACAGTTGATACCAAGGGCCGCATTTCTTCAATTGTTCCTGGAATGGCTAGGCTTGTTCCCTCAAACATCGTTGTACCAAGTCACTCTATCGACCGCATCAGACACTCATTTCGTTCGTTCCTTCGAGCTATATGCACACCGACAAAGCCTGTTGTTTTGTGTTTGAGAGGCTTGCAATGGGCGGATGATCCGTCCTTGCAACTTTTACAGTATCTATCCCGAGACACCAAATGTCACGGGCTGATCATCATCGGATGCTATCGTGATGACGAAGTCTTGCACCCTCGTCTAAGGAGAACTTTGAGCTCCCTGAAGAGGTATGGCAATGTAACGACATTGCCTATTGGAAATTTGAAGCAACCGGATCTTCATCACATGATAGCAGACGTCACTCTGACAGCGAACGATCTTTCGAAGTCAGCTGAATTGTCAGAAGTCGTGTTCGAGAAAACGCACGGCAATCCGTACTTTACGATTGAATTCCTCCGGATGTTGGCCCATGAACAGTATTTATGGCTAAACTACGCTTCGAATCAATTCGAATTCGACGTGACCAAAATTCGAAGTGAAACTTACGTTGCAGAGAATGTTGCGGAACTCATTACTGCCAAACTTCGCGCTTTACCCGAGACGGCCCAGAATGCACTGCGTGTCGGCGCTTGCTTAGGAGCGCACTGTGAATTGGATGTCATAGCTGCAATTGTAGAAATGACGTTTGCTGAGACCAAGTTCTGTTTGCGAGGCGCGGTGAAGGAACGGCTAATTGAGATGAACGAGATCGATTCCTTCAAATGGGCTCACGATAAGGTCCAGCAGGCGGCATACGAGTTATTACCTGACCTCATCGAGGCGTCCTGCGTTTCATTTGAAAGTTGGGAAGGTTCTGAAGCAGTTGGCTGAGTCGTCTGACAAAGAATGGACTCTATTCTTGGCAGCAGAACACCTCAATCGTGCTGTTGGCTTAATCTCTGATGATAGCGACAAAATGGATTTAATCTTGCTCAACAAGAGAGCTGCCGAGCTCGCGAGTGAAAAATCAGCACTAGTCCCTGCAAGTGAATTCCTTGTGGCCTCGCTTAACTTAATGGGCGACAGTGATTCTCGTTGGAAAGTCCACTATGACTTGTCAATGCAAGTCTGCATCCAGTTGGCAGATATTGAATGCATCCTTGGACGATTTGGAACCTGCGAGGAGTTGATTCGACAGGTTTTACAAAACGCAAGAAGTCTGGAGAGAAGATACCAGCATACTTCTCACAATTCGAATCGTTCACCGCTCAAGGGAATGTGATGGAAGCTGTGAATTTGGGTATAAAGACCCTCGAGCTACTTGGTGAGCCGATGCGTAGAAAGCCCAACAAGCTGCAAGTGTACGTAGAACTTGCATCTGTCCGACGGATGTTGAAAGGCATTACAAACGATCAAATATTGCAACTTCCCCAGATGGAAAATGCAAAGACAATTGCTGCTATGCGAATGATGTCGAAGACTACAAGGCTGGCTTGGTTGACTGGACAAAAGGAGCTGGCTGTTTTTCTGTGCCTTCGTATTCTGAAACGCACTTGTCGTCATGGGCAGACGTGGGCGTCGGCCCATGCTTTCGCCGGTCTTGGTGCGTTATGTGGCGATTCGCTTGACTGCAATGCCGCAACTCGATACGGCGATTTGGCACTGTCTATGGTCGAGAAACATGAGAATCACGCAGCCCGTCCACTGTTACTCTACCTCATCTTCATTCATCACCTCAAAAATCCGTTGCAACAGTGTTTGGATCCCATGATCAGCGCGTACAAGACAGGGATGAATTCTGGCGACATCGATGTTGCGCACGAGTGTGTCGCCAATTACGTCGCCATCTATGTCATCGTTGGTCTTCCTTTGGCATCAATAGAAGATGACGCACAGAAGTTTGTCGAACAATTGTCGTCTTACAACCGCAGACTGTCGCTCTGGTTATTGCGGATTCATTGGCAATCCATCCTGTGCTTCATGGGTGACTACGCATCTTCTCCTGTGACTCTTACTGGCCGAGCAATGGACCAGGAGGTAGCAACCAACGAGCTTACGGTGACGAATCAGTTGGCGACACTTCGAGCAATGTGGACAATGCGGATGATTCTGGGGTACCACTTTGGGGACTTTGAGCTTGCAGAAGAAATGGGAGGCTTCTGGCAGACTCGGGCTTGAACAAGGTCACTTCTCAGCCTGCGCTCAGTATGGCTACATGGCTCTGACAAAATTAGCGTTGGCTAGGAACGCTCCACTACGGCGGCAAAACGTTCTCGTCCGAGATGCCAATAGGCTGATGGCCGTGATGAGTGCGATGCTGAAAGCCAAGAACGTCAACGTTTACCACTTGTTTCAGTTGTGTGTTGCTGAAAGCGCAACACTCCATCCTAGCAAAGATATCAACGAAGTCATGAGCCTGTATCGCAAGGCGATCGCCACTGCCTCTCGAAGCGGTATTCTTCACGACGCTGCTATCGCGAATGAACGAGCTGGGTTATTCGTGTTGCATAGGGCGACCCAGATGGCGCCAAGCTATACTTTGAACGAGCGGTCGAGCTTTACTCGTATTGGAGCCGCCGCCAAGGTTTCTCAAATCCAATCACATTACAAATTGTCTGAAGAATTCGTCGACCAAAGACATTTGACGGAAGGTTTCTTGGCTCGCAAGAAGTTCTCGACAGAGGAGGCAAATAAGCACAAGACAGTCTTCTTGAATCCCTCCTGACCTTTCATGAAAGTCAAACTACATCAGATAATATTGTTCTGAGTTTCTCGCCTACTAGAAGTTATCTGACAAATTTGACTCGAAAGCTCTGGCGCTGGTTTGCTTTATCGTTCAGCGCATATGGTTGCACCACACTTATAGCAATGCCGACAAAGGGTCTTCGCCTATTTCCATCACGCATGTCAATTGGGCTCCAATGCGAGAAGGTCAATGTTCACGATTGGGCTCAAAACTAGAAGGTTGGACCATCCTCACTGCATTAATCATCTGGAGTCCGTTCCCCACATGATAGACAGCGCTCACTAAGATAGCGGTAGTGAGGAGCAAAAGTAATTGTAACAGACGAACTGCGCCATAAAATGACGAACACCTAGGTTGGAACCTGAAGAGCACTAACCATCGATAACGAGCGGCTTTCCAAGATTTCTACTTCCTACTATGAGCACTGCTAGGCGTGCATTAGCATTCTTCATTCTTCTTGAGACCTACGAACAACCTGCCGAACCTTCTTCTTGAAAGCTTCTCGGTCATTCCTCCACATAACTGCTGCATCCAGGTTGGCTGGACTTTCATCGTTCGGATCTGAAAGCATCGAAATGACCGAAATGAGAATCTGTTCTACTCCCAGAATCGGCCTCCATCGTTCATCTGCTGACTCTTGCGAGTTGAATTCATCTTCACCCGGTGGATGAAGAATGGAAATGCAGACTCGTCCGTCAGCGTAGACATTCGGATGCCACATTTCTGATACAAACGTCATGGTAGGTGGCATGTTCGGAAAGTCGGATGGAAAGCAGAGCTTTGCTTTGAAGAAGCCTCCTTCATAAAGAGTACCGTCTGGTCCCATGATGAGAATCTCCCAATTATAGACACTGCTGTCGTCTTCCAATCCTACGCTAACCAAATCAATCGGATTTTTGGCAAGATCTGGGGGGGTGATCAGAGGTGAGTTACAATGCTTAATAGTGGCGTCCGACAGGGTAGAATTCTGTTGGAAGTGAAGGAAACGCGAGTCCATTCAACAATACGGACCGAATCAAACCACACCAATTTGAAAACCATCGCAACCTCTGTCCTGCCGAAATTTCCTGAGCCGTTTCGAACGGGGCATCAACAACGCTCGAACTATTCTTTTCGAGACCCAATAATGTCTGTAATTCTCTCAAGTTTCCTTCCTTACCGGCCAATTGACGTCGCAACAACTCGGCTCCATATTCAGTCATAGTTATAATAGTAGTGGTTGAAAAGTGAAAGCTATCTCGAGGAATGCTGTTGGAATTAGTCTGACTGAGACGTTTTTGTGTTGTGCTCTGGTTTGGATGCCTATCATATATGTATACAAGGGTTTAACTCAACGCGAGGAAATTGACGTCTGGCTGTCCGTAACTTCTTCTTGTGTATCATACCCAGTGTATAAATTCGGATGCGCCTTCGACTTTTTCGACCTCTTCGAAGCTCCCCATCGACCACCGACCGACAGGCGATGCTCGGGATGCCGTTAAAAACGAGACCGTCATGAAAATGACCGCTGGTGAGAAGAATGACTGGAACCCCTCACAAACCCCTACGAAGGCGTCTGTACGTCGGTACTTCTGGCATCTCAAATTTCAACACCTTTCACCAGAGATTCCCAATTCCACTCTTCAACCAACCTGCATATGAAACAGTACTTGTATTACTGATCCAGCAATCAAAGCGATAGAAGCGTTGCAACCAGAATATACAACTAGACTACGTCCCCAAGGACACCAAATACTCCAGGACGGCCGTGCAATCGTGAAATGTAGCTGTCTCGGATCGCGTAAACAACCGTGATGTACCAGACCTTTCAGTTCAATTCCCATACCCCGTTTCTTTTCCATATCCGTGATCGAAATCTACACGAGGGTTTACAAGTTTGGAAGACGAGGACGACGTTGCTATTACTCGTCCCCTATGGTACTACTACCTGCCATCTCAGACCAAGAAATCGGAGTCGAAGACCCTATCAGGTCTCCTTGGTTACCTTGCAGGAACGCATTGACGTAAGCATCTCCATAGTCAAGAAGGAACTCTTCCCCGATGGCAATGTCTCGTTTGCAGACAATCATAAGCCTCGGAAGCTGATCCACGTAACAAGTCTTCATGACAACATTTGGAAGAGCAGCGATGTTTTCGTAGTGATTGATGGCTCTGCATTCGTTACCATATCGTTGCGAATCAACTCCAAGGGGAAAGGTCGCATTCTCTTCTAGGACAGCCTTGTATTCGCGACCATGCATCGATGGAACCACCTCACCACAATATTCACCAACTATATCACATTGGACGAAGCATGTCGCCGCAAAGAGGCCTGTTTGGCCGGCGAGAAGGTGTGATTCGTCCAGCTGTCTCATTTCGACACCGTGTATTGACGACCGATAGGCGCCTTTTCTCATTTCTTTGCCTGTCCCCTTGCGGGGCCACATATTGGACGTTATTTGAATGGGTTTTTCAGCGCGATGTCCTTCGATAGGTGTTTCATCGGTTATCGTTTCTGTTGTCTTGTCGGTTTTGGAGGCCACGGAAACGTCTGGTTCGGCTCGAAAATGAAGGGCATTTCTTCCGCTCAAGGCGTTCTGGTCCGAGTCCGATAAATATGTCGACATTCTTTGAAATAATGATCTCAGAACCCTTGCCCGAGAGTTACCGAACAATATTGCCAATTGTATGAATGAAGTCCGGAGCGTCAGGACGTGATAAAGTGCAGGAAGGTCCGGCCGCACCGTCCGAATCGAAAAACCGAGAACACGTGACACCTCATAGTAATTGTCTCGGTTCCACGTTATGTCATTGTCAACTGATAAAAAGCAAGCCGGCGCGTTTATCATGTGGATCCTAATCAGTGAAATTCCACTTCCCTAAATGAAATTCCACTTCCCTAAGTGAAATTCCACTTACCTGAAGTGAAATTCCACTTACGAAGTGAAATTCCACTTCACCGAAGTGGATTTTCACTTTCCCAAGTGGATTCCACTTCCTCACAACGCGATAGACACACGTGTCGCCTACACAATTCAGTACTAAGTCATTTCAGGAAAATTGCATTTCACTTCCGGGTCAGTGGAATTCCACCCTAAGTGAATTCCACTTCAGTGAAGTGGAATTTCACTAGAAGTGAAATTTCACTTCGAAGTGGGTTCACTTAGCCGAAGTGGATTTCCACTTCGCATCAGAAAACTACCGGCTCGATTGCATGGAGCTGCACCAGCTACAAATATCGCAGCACATGTTTTTGAAGTCGGCTCACGTGGATGACTTCGCTACCGGAACTTAACGGCAAAAACGTGCTTTGGCGGACCTTCCAGCTCTTCGTTCGCTGCACGAAGACCCTGATTATTCTCTGACTACGTTCACGAAGTTGAAAATAAATGGCAGCTGAGGGTGTCAGGCGAAAACAGAACGAAGACGTTCTGGAGTATGCAAGTTTGAACCACAAAGTACTCCTCAGAGGTCGAACTTGGTGACTCAGGGTAAACTTTATCGCAATTCCGCACCTGTCGCACCTCGCACCTGCCATCAGTTTTGTTTTCATCTCTCAATTTAGGTCTTGATCAGATCTGCTGTCGCCGTCGGTTGATTCGGGCATATCCCTCTCCAGAATCCAGACCGAACGTTTGGCGTAAGTCTGCCAAATTCTTCAGAAAGCATCACAATGGGCCGATTATCGAGAGACAAACGCGATGTGTTTATCGCCGCGCCAAAGAAATGGGGTATCAGCGCGGTCAGCATTTAAACTGTTACAACTGGATTCCGAGTTCAAATTTTGGCAGGAACTCAGCGAGCCGTCGATTTGTGCGCCGCTCCGGGATCCTGGTCCCAAGTCCTGAGTGAACATGTTCAGAAACTGGTGGCCGTTGACTTACAGCCCATGGCGCCCTTGGATGGCGTCTTCTGCATGCAGGGTGACATCACGTCGGTCGACACGGCTCATGCGATTCTGAGAGCCTTCGACAATCAACAGGCCGACCTGGTGGTGTGTGATGGTGCGCCTGATGTCACAGGTCTACACGATGTGGACGACTATTTACAGGGACAGCTATTGCTCAGTGCCTGGCCTTGGCGACATCTACTGCGCGATGGAGGCACCTTTGTGGCGAAAATCTTCCGACACAAGGATGTAGGTTTATTGTATGCCCAACTGCGACTCGTTTTTCGCCGTGTCAGCGTTGCCAAACCGTCGGCGTCCAGAAATTCTTCGAGTGAAGCGTTTGTGGTGTGTGAAGACTTTATAGGGAACTGCAAATTGCCTTTGGGTACGATAGCTGACATCGGGAGCTTGGATCCATCAGTAGTACCGTTCATCGCGTGTGGTGACTTGTCAGGGTTTTCAAAGACAGGAGTAGACATGGATGCGAACAAGAGTTATCCAGTTGACTCAGATTTTGACAATACTCCCGTTCAGCCTCCTATACAACCACCCTATGAACTCGCAAAGGAAAAGACGAAGAGGTCGTGATAAAGGTCTGGGTCTCGAGACAATGTGAAGGTAGTCGTTGGTCAGAACTCCTTGGTAGCAATCATGAGTAATTATTAGCTCTTTCAAAAGAAATTGCAAACCCGTGCGAGATGCTATTGACATTGGAGTTAAGTACTTGTACTTGTACTACCGGTAGTTCATGGAGGCGGGCGAGTGTATGAACCAGGGCTGCGCACAATAGTATTGTTATTGTATTGTTGAATCTTGAATATGCAATACAATATATTGCAATACTTCAAATTGACAATACAATATATTGCAATACTTTAATTCAGCAATACAATATATTGCAATATTTCAGATCGACAATACAATACATTGCAATACTTTAATAGAGCAATACAATATATTGCAATACTTCAGAACGACAATACAATATATTGCAATACTTTTAAGGCTACAATATATTGTATTGGTAACAATATATTGCAATACAGTGTAAACATTGTTGCGCAGCCCGGACCGAAACACCAATTGTACGGATGCATCCACGTACAGTGCATACTAGAGTGGTACATAGTACTTGTACCATGCCACCGTACAACATATTGTACAATATACTGCAATACTTGAATATGACAATACAATATATATTGCAATAATTCAAAACGACAATACAATATATTGCAATCCTCCAGATGGACAATACAATATACTACTACTGCAATACTTCAGAACAACAATACAATATATTGCAATACTTCAGAACGACAATACAATATATTGCAATACTTTTACTACACACATATATATTGTATTGGTAACAATATATTGCAATATATTGTAATACAATATATTGTTGCGCAGCCCTGGTATGAACTGCTGTTCGTAGTTCGTAGTACAGGTCGTTCATGCTCGACAGTGCAAAGGTCAGCAGTAGGACAATACTAGTACCAGAGTTACAGGGAGTACGCTACACTACATAGCTACTACGCCTACGTAGGAGCCTCGACAAAAAGTATAAGAAAGCTTATACAGTTTTTGTGGTCTGTCCAGCATCATGCTTTTCTCAGGCCTTTTGAGTCCTACGCCTCCACTAGTCCCAGCCAACAGTACTGCTATGTACTCCAGTAGTAATTTATGTCTGACACCTACTACACGGTACTCGTATGCGACCACAAGCCCAAGGTGCGTAAATTGGTAAAATTGTGTTGCACTTCACATGTGACAAAACTTATCTGACCATCAGTGCAAGCATGCCACGACATTCATCATCTCAATCACATGGGCGCATACGCCCACATCAGCGTGACACCAATGATGTTGTCCCTATAATTGGGGAAAGTATCCCGATCAAAACACTCCACAGCATGGGAATGCTTGAAACGGAAGGACATGACCGACAGGCTAAAACAAAGAAGGATTATCGGAATCGAATCAAGCATATTTATGAATTTATGAAGAAGGCATATCCACAGTACTGTGAACTAGGAGGTATCAGGAAGCTTGGCGATGCTGACCTGGGTGGGTTTCATCATAAAAACACGCACACGATTTGCGCTATGAGGGTTTGAACGTACAAATATTTAAGGCCTTCCTAACCACAAAGAAGATAAAGGACAACGGGAATACAAGCAGCTTTGAACAAATCAGAAAATATAATGATGGTTCTGTGGGGGCTGAATGTTCAAAAGAGCAGCTCCCACATCTTACTACACGGAGATGGAAAAGTGGATGATGTCGTATCGAAAGAAGCTGCAACTGCAAAGAAGGATGGGAGGATTGATGAATGCGAGGCAGACCCTGTTTCGTTTCTCGTATGTGGATGACCTGGGCACTTGAATTGAAAAATCCTTTTGTTTGGACTTTTGGTTGTTGCAGTGGTCATTTATGGCGCGTTCAATCAGTATTGGGACACTTGGTCTGCATAACTTTCCTGAAGGAGGATTCGATTGTGGGAGGTATGACAAACACAAGACTGATCAAACCGGGGATAGTGCACACGACAAGCATTTATTCTCCAATCCATTTGATGCCATTTTGGATCTTTACCTAGCTCGGGGTTTGGTTTGCTCTGGACACTGCACGGTTTGGGGACAGTGAATATCTCTTTTGACTCGAGACACTCTAGAGGGCAGCATCACAGCGGTTCTGCTCCCAGCTCAATGATATTCTCGATGCAAATACACCGGAGCTGTCGGCCTACATTCGACCTAAACATGCAAACACGCATTCAATTCGCAAAGGCTCCGGTACTTATTCTCAGTCAGGTACAACCTGTCCACCACCTGCTACAGCAACAGCTGGGCGTGGTGAGTGGTCGCTTGGTCGAGTATTTGATTTGTATTTGTACTTAGCAGAACCTGCCGACACTTACCTTGGGCGTATCTTGGCCGGCTTGGATCCCTTAATGAAAACTTTGCATCCCTTCCGCCTCATTTCATTCCTATCGATCCAATGGGAAATGCACAAATTAATGAGGCAATGCACCTAATGTATGGGCCAATCCTTCAACGCTGGTCAGGAAATTCAATCAATCCCACTGGATTACTTCTTGACTCTTCCTGCTGTCATTCATCACTCTGAATTTCTGTATGATTGGATACGGAAGGTTCCGGGCATCCATTTGGCCTCATCCCACTACTCCATGATAAGGATTTGCTGCTTAATTTAAAGGCTCTTGTCACGACAGAGCCAACTGAGTCAATGAAAACTGCAACAGGAATTCCACCTCATATCCAAAGTGCGGTGATGGTGAAAAAGGTGCTGGAGATATGTACAACAGTTTTGGAAGAAGTTCGAGATATAACAATGCAGGTCAAAGAGTCTGTGGCAGAAGCATACGAGTCAAAAATGTCCGCAAATGGCCAAATGACAGCTGATCGAATGAATCTTATTCTTGATGACTTCCGCAAGCACATGGAACACCTCCTAGATTGTCGTATGTCAAAGTTGCATTCAAAAATTGATAGCATCCGCACCCATTTGTTGAGATATGGACAGACCAACAACACATCAGGTGATGACATTTCAATCGGCAACACTGATGGAGGAGTTGACTTTGCAGGGAAGAAGAGCAAATAAGCAATCATGGCGGTGGTGCCATTTATCGAGTGTATTCTCACAATGGTCACTTTTGGCAGGTACAAAACCTTTGAGTTCCCAACCCAGGTTGATTTGAGAGGTGCTTTTCGTCTGTGGTTGAAGGGTATGCCTGGCTATGAAATCGAGACAAAGGATTCTGTGTCAAAAGCTGCTCCAATAAGGCCATTCCGACTGCTCGACCCAAAATGCTTCCAAAATCCGTTAGAGCAGTATTCACCTTCATTGGGAGCCAATACTGCAGATGATGTGTCAAACTCCAGGGCTCGATATTCCAAGGAATCCAAGTACTATCACTGCCACCCAATTTTGGAGCTTTATAGTATGGCATTTGAGTATCTGAAGACAAAGCGAGTAAGCTATGTGTTCGACAAAGGTCCAAAAGTGAAGCCACAGACATGGAAAATATCCACTTGGTCAAAACATGCAAGGGCATCGGAGATCATCAAGCATGGAAAGCAAGTCGACAAGGACAATCTTCCACAAGCGACACGATTCAACCAACCCAGAACACAAAGAGCAAAGAAAACGAACTCCGATTTCACGACAAAAGCGTCATGCTGCAGTCATACAACACAATAACCATGAACGCAGATCCATGGTCCTCGGTCAGAAATTCACTGTTGAACAGGAAGTAATGCAAAACCTCCACTAGTACATCTACACATGACAAACCAGCCGTTGGACCTCTGATTTTCAGGAATCGATGCTTCACAGGCCTGAATCAATTCCTTACTAGTAGTACTCTGAGTACTATACACTGTCGAGTGCGCCTTTTGAATGACATCGGGAATATTTGTCCTCACCAGCATTTTGCAACTAGTGATGCTGAAATACCCGGAGTATTTACTAGTAGAAGCATTCGGCATGTTGCCACAACAGGTGTGCCATCAGCTCTCAAAAATCATTGTGGAATGGTGGATACAGGATGCAACATCTGGAATTGGCAACGTTGCTGTGAATTTAGACTTGATTTAGAAATTGTCGCTGATCAACTTGGCCTCAAATGTGCGTAGTACTTACCGAGAACAGGATTTAAGACAAGGCCTTAACAGAAGCTCCAAGGAAAGAATGTCAAAAATGATTTATAACGATGTCTCGGTTTGTCCCCCTTTCTACTTGCAACGGTAACGTCGCGGCAAAAGATGATGTCTACCTTTGGCAAGAAATGTTGTATTTTTTCCGACATCACAAAAATCACCATCCCAAGAACAAACAGACAGGGAGGTATGCCCTCCCTCACCCTTCATGTACACTCCCAAGTAGTACTTTTCACTGGGTCCGGGGTATGTGCCTTTTGCAGCAGACAAGAATTTTTTCTCAGCAGGCGACAAGCTTCGAGTGACAGGTGGATTCGATCAAACATGTCATACTACCGGTAGTACTGTGTCATTTTTTGATGTTGGGAACACAAGTTAGCGACAAGCACATGATGTACAAGGCACATTGAAATCACTGACCTTTCAGAGGGAATATGATAATGGATACTCCAGTATGATGAAGCATCATGATGGCGAAGATGTTTGACTTCACAGTGTATGCAGTCGCAGCTTCACAATAAATTCACCGTCAGAAGTCACACGTGAATAAACATCTACGCAACATCCTGGTATTGTTTGTTGTTGTAAAGTTGCGAATGAAGGTCGTATTCCCAACATGCCGTAGAATTAGGGCTGGAATTACTACAGTAGTAGATACTGCATTACTGCAACAAACTGCCGTCAATTTCAGTTCAGTTCTGGTACTGTTTTGTCTACAAGTTACACCGGTAGTTAAGTACTACAGTATTCCATTACGTCGACGCGTCGTAGTGTGCACCGATTGCTGTCACGAGTTCACGAGTACAAGTACCTACCCCACTGGGAAAGTATAAGACAAAAAGCTCGAAGTCTTATACTTTTCCAAGAATACCTCTCATGACTGGTGTGACTGAAAAATTGTGCGCAGAATCACCACTAGAGGCGCGCGGGTACTTCTCGGACTACTTGAAAATATAAGATTTTCTTATACAATGTGACGTCCGAGCTCGTAAAAGGCCTATATCTCTTATATTTCACCGAGTTATGTAGGAGCCTCGACAAAAAGTATAAGAAAGCTTATACAAGTTTTGTGGTCTGTCCAGCATCATGCATTTCTCAGGCCTTTTGAGTCCTAAACAACGCCTACACTAATCCCAGCCAACAGTACTGCTCCAGTAATATTTGTCTGACACCTACTTGGTATGCGAGCACAAGCCCAAGGTGCGTAAATTGGTGAAGTTGTGTTGCACTTCACATGTGACAAAACTTATCTGACCATCAGCGCAAGCATGCCACGACATCCATCATCTCAATCACATGGGCGCATACGCCCACATCAGCGTGCCACCAATGATGTTGTCCCTATAATTGGGGAAAGCATCCCGATCAAAACACTCCACAGCATGGGAATGCTTGAAACGGAAGGACACGACCGACAGGCTAAAACAAAGAAGGATTATCGGAATCGAATCAAGCATATCTATGAATTTATGAAGAAGGCATATCCACAGTACTGTGAACTAGGAGGTATCAGGAAGCTTGGCGATGCTGACCTGGGTGTGTTTCACCATAAAAACACCCACGATTTGCGCTATGAGGGTTTGAACGTACAAATATTTAAGGCCTTCCTAACCACAAAGAAGATAAAGGACAACGGGAATACAAGCAGCTTTGAACAAATCAGAAAATATAATGATGCGGTTCTCTGGGGGGCTGAATGTTCAAAAGAGCAGCTCCCCACGTCTTACTACACGGAGATGGAAAAGTGGATGATGTCGTATCGAAAAGAAGCTGCAACTGCAAAGAAGGATGGGAGGATTGATGAATGCGAGGCAGACCCTGTTTCGTTCTCTCTTTTTCGAATGTGGATGACCTGGGCACTTGAATTGAAAAATCCTTTTGTTTGGACTTTTGGATTGTTGCAGTGGTCATTTATGGCGCGTTCAATCAGTATTGGGACACTTGGTCTACATAACTTTCGCCTTGAAGAGGATTCGATTGTGGGGAGGTATGACAAACACAAGACTGATCAAACCGGGGATAGTGCACATGACAAGCATTTATTCTCCAATCCATTTGATGCCATTTTGGATCTGTACCTAGCACTCGGGGTTTGGTTTGCTCTGGACACTGCACGGTTTGGGGACAGTGAATATCTCTTTTTGACTCGAGACACTCTAGAGGGAGCAGCATCACAGCGGTTCTGCTCCCAGCTCAATGATATTCTCGATGCAAATACACCGGAGCTGTCGGCCTACATTCGACCTAAACATGCAAACACGCATTCAATTCGCAAAGGCTCCGGTACTTATTCTCAGTCAGGTACAACCTGTCCACCACCTGCTACAGCAACAGCTGGGCGTGGTGAGTGGTCGCTTGGTCGAGTATTTGATTTGTATTTGTACTTAGCAGAACCTGCCGACACTTACCTTGGGCGTATCTTGGCCGGCTTGGATCCCTTAATGAAAACTTTGCATCCCTTCCGCCTCATTTCATTCCTATCGATCCAATGGGAAATGCACAAATTAATGAGGCAATGCACCTAATGTACGGGCCAATCCTTCAACGCTGGTCAGGAAATTCAATCAATCCCACTGGATTACTTCTTCGACTCCTTCCTGCTGTCATTCATCACTCTGAATTTCTGTATGATTGGATACGGAAGGTTCCGGGCATCCATTTGGCCTCATCCCACTGCTCCACGACAAGGATTTGCTGCTTAATTTAAAGGCTCTTGTCACGACAGAGCCAACTGAGTCAATGAAAACTGCAACAGGAATTCCACCTCATATCCAAAGTGCGGTGATGGTGAAAAAGGTGTTGGAGATATGTACTACAGTTTTGGAAGAAGTTCGAGATATAACAATGCAGGTCAAAGAGTCTGTGGCAGAAGCATACGAGGCAAAAATGTCTGCAAATGGCCAAATGACAGCTGATCGAATGAATTTTATACTTGATGACTTCCGCAAGCACATGGAACACCTGCTAGATTGTCGTATGTCAAAGTTGCATTCAAAAATTGATAGCATCCGCACCCATTTGTTGAGATATGGACAGACCAACAACACATCAGGTGATGACATTTCAATCGGCAACAACACTGATGGAGGAGTTGACTTTGCAGGGGAAGAAGAGCAAATAAGCAATCATGGCGGTGGTGCCATTTATCGAGTGTATTCTCACAATGGTCACTTTTGGCAGGTACCAAAACCTTTGAGTTCCCAACCCAGGTTGATTTGAGAGGTGCTTTTCGTCTGTGGTTGAAGGGTATGCCTGGCTATGAAATCGAGACAAAGGATTCTGTGTCAAAAGCTGCTCCAATAAGGCCATTCCGACTGCTCGACCCAAAATGCTTCCAAAATCCGTGAGAGCAGTATTCCACCTTCATTGGGAGCCAATACTGCAGATGATGTGTCAAACTCCAGGGCTCGATATTCCAAGGAATCCAAGTACTATCACTGCCACCCAATTTTGGGAGCTTTATAGTGTGGCATTTGAGTATCTGAAGACAAAGCGAGTAAGCTATGTGTTCGACAAAGGTCCAAAAGTGAAGCCACAGACATGGAAAATATCCACTTGGTCAAAACATGCAAGGGCATCGGAGATCATCAAGCATGGAAAGCAAGTCGACAAGGACAATCTTCCACAAGCGACACGATTCAACCAACCCAGAACACAAAGAGCAAAGAGAAAACGAACTCCGATTTCACGACCCGAAAAGCGTCATGCTGCAGTCATACAACACAATAACCATGAACGCAGATCCATGGTCCTCGGTCAGGAATTCACTGTTGAACAGGAAGTCTCCGTAAGGCAAGAATAGGAATGCAAAACCTCCACTACACATCTACACATGACAAACCACGTTGGACCCTCTGATTTTCAGGAATCGATGCTTCATAGGCCTGCATCAATTCCTTAGTAGCTAGTACTCTGAGTACTATACACTGCTGTCTAGTGCACCTTTTGAATGACATCTGGAATACTTGTGCTCGCCAGCAATTTGCAAGTAGTGATACAGAAATACCCAGAGTATTTACTAGTAGAAGCATTCGGCATGTTGCCACAACAGGTGTGCCAACTCAAAAATCATTGTGGAATGGTGGATGCAGGATGCAACATCTGGAATTGGCAACATTGCTGTGAATTCAAACTTGATTTAGAAATTGTCGCTGATCAACTTGGCCTCACATGTGCGTAGTACTTACCGAGAACAGGATCCAAGACAAGGCCTTAACAGAAGCTCCAAGAAAGAATGTCAAAATGATTTATAACGATGTCTCGTTTTGTCCCCTTTCTACTTGCAACGGTAACGTTGCGGTAAAAGATGATGTCTACCTTTGGCGAGAATGTTGAATTTTTTCCGACATCACAAAATCACCACCCCAAGAACAAACAGACAAGGAGGGATGCCCTCCCTCACCCTTCATGCACACTCCCAAGAAGTACTTTTCACTGGGTCCGGGGTGTGTGCCTTTTGCGGACAAGAATTTCTTCTTAGCAGGCGACAAGCTTCGAGTGCATTTGGATTTGATCAAACATGTCATACTAGTACTGTGTCATTTTTTGATGTTGGGAACACAAGTTAGCGACAAGCAAATGAGGTACAAGGCACATTGAAGTCACTGACCTTTCAGAGGGAATATGATCATGGATACTCCAGTATGATGAAGCATCATGATTGCAAACATGTTTGACTTCAAAGTGTATGCAGTCGCAGCTTCACAATAAATCGCACTGTCAGAAGTAACACGTGAATAAACGATCTACGCAACATCCTGGTATTGTTTGTTGTTGTAAGTTGCGGATGAAGGTCGTATTCCCAACATGCCGTAGGAATTAGGGCTGGAATTACTACAGTAGCAGTCGTATACTGCATTACTGCAACAAACTGCCGTCAATTTCAGTTCAGTTCTGGTACTAGTACCCCAATCTCCAAGTTGCACCGGTATTTTTAAGTATTCCAATACGTCGCAGCGTCGTAGTGAGCACCGATTGCTGTCACGAGTTCACGAGTACCTAATCCTACTGGGAAAGTATAAGACAAAAAGCTCGAAGTCTTATACTTTTCCAAGAATACCTCTCATGACTGGTGTGACTGAAAAATTGTGCGCAGAATCACCAGTAGAGGGCGCGCGGGGTACTTTCCGGACTACTTGAAAATATAAGGTTTTCTTATACAATGTGACGTCCGAGCTCGTAAAAGGCCTATATCTCTTATATTTCACCGAGTTATGTAGGAGCCTCGACAAAAAGTATAAGAGCTTATACAGTTTTGTGGTCTGTCCAGCATCATGCATTTCTCAGGCCTTTTGAGTCCTAAACAACGCCTACACTAATCCCAGCCAACAGTACTGCTGCTCAGTAATATTTGTCTGACACCTACTTGGTATGCGAGCACAAGCCCAAGGTGCGTAAATTGGTGAAATTGTGTTGCACTTCACATGTGACAAAACTTATCTGACCATCAGCGCAAGCATGCCACGACATCCATCATCTCAATCACATGGGCGCATACGCCCACATCAGCGTGCCACCAATGATGTTGTCCCTATAATTGGGGAAAGCATCCCGATCAAAACACTCCACAGCATGGGAATGCTTGAAACGGAAGGACACGACCGACAGGCTAAAACAAAGAAGGATTATCGGAATCGAATCAAGCATATCTATGAATTTATGAAGAAGGCATATCCACAGTACTGTGAACTAGGAGGTATCAGGAACAGAGACGGGAATTTCTGAAAACATCAAACCCATGGGTACCCACGTAAAGCTACGCTCACGGAAGTACCAGCCCAAACCCACCCAGAACCCATACGATCTACCAAGACCAACCCAAACCCACCCAAACCCAGTAGCCAGTCCTGGAGTACATGGTTCTACTACTACCGGTAGCAAACATCTACTGTCATTTTTTGCTATGATTTGCCGGCCCACCCAGACCCACCCATGAAATCCTGAGCTCACCCAAAACCCACCCTTAACCCAATGGGTTTGGGTGGGCCGTGGGTTTGGGTGGGCTGGGTTTGAAATTCCCGTCTCTGATCAGGAAGCTTGGCGATGCTGACCTGGGTGTGTTTCACCATAAAAACACCCACGATTTGCGCTATGAGGGTTTGAACGTACAAATATTTAAGGCCTTCCTAACCACAAAGAAGATAAAGGACAACGGGAATACAAGCAGCTTTGAACAAATCAGAAAATATAATGATGCGGTTCTCTGGGGGGCTGAATGTTCAAAAGAGCAGCTCCCCACGTCTTACTACACGGAGATGGAAAAGTGGATGATGTCGTATCGAAAAGAAGCTGCAACTGCAAAGAAGGATGGGAGGATTGATGAATGCGAGGCAGACCCTGTTTCGTTCTCTCTTTTTCGAATGTGGATGACCTGGGCACTTGAATTGAAAAATCCTTTTGTTTGGACTTTTGGATTGTTGCAGTGGTCATTTATGGCGCGTTCAATCAGTATTGGGACACTTGGTCTACATAACTTTCGCCTTGAAGAGGATTCGATTGTGGGGAGGTATGACAAACACAAGACTGATCAAACCGGGGATAGTGCACATGACAAGCATTTATTCTCCAATCCATTTGATGCCATTTTGGATCTGTACCTAGCACTCGGGGTTTGGTTTGCTCTGGACACTGCACGGTTTGGGGACAGTGAATATCTCTTTGACTCGAGACACTCTAGGGAGCAGCATCACAGCGGTTCTGCTCCCAGCTCAATGATATTCTCGATGCAAATACACCGAGCTGTCGGCCTACATTCGACCTAAACATGCAAACACGCATTCAATTCGCAAAGGCTCCGGTACTTATTCTCAGTCAGGTACAACCTGTCCACCACCTGCTACAGCAACAGCTGGGCGTGGTGAGTGGTCGCTTGGTCGAGTATTTGATTTGTATTTGTACTTAGCAGAACCTGCCGACACTTACCTTGGGCGTATCTTGGCCGGATTGGATCCCTTAATGAAAACTTTGCATCCCTTCCGCCTCATTTCATTCCTATCGATCCAATGGGAAATGCACAAATTAATGAGGCAATGCACCTAATGTACGGGCCAATCCTTCAACGCTGGTCAGGAAATTCAATCAATCCCACTGGATTACTTCTTCGACTCCTTCCTGCTGTCATTCATCACTCTGAATTTCTGTATGATTGGATACGGAAGGTTCAGGGCATCCATTTGGCCTCATCCCACTGCTCCACGACAAGGATTTGCTGCTTAATTTAAAGGCTCTTGTCACGACAGAGCCAACTGAGTCAATGAAAACTGCAACAGGAATTCCACCTCATATCCAAAGTGCGGTGATGGTGAAAAGGTGTTGGAGATATGTACTACAGTTTTGGAAGAAGTTCGAGATATAACAATGCAGGTCAAAGAGTCTGTGGCAGAAGCATACGAGGCAAAAATGTCTGCAAATGGCCAAATGACAGCTGATCGAATGAATTTTATACTTGATGACTTCCGCAAGCACATGGAACACCTGCTAGATTGTCGTATGTCAAAGTTGCATTCAAAAATTGATAGCATCCGCACCCATTTGTTGAGATATGGACAGACCAACAACACATCAGGTGATGACATTTCAATCGGCAACAACACTGATGGAGGAGTTGACTTTGCAGGGGAAGAAGAGCAAATAAGCAATCATGGCGGTGGTGCCATTTATCGAGTGTATTCTCACAATGGTCACTTTTGGCAGGTACCAAAACCTTTTGAGTTCCCAACCCAGGTTGATTTGAGAGGTGCTTTTTGTCTGTGGTTGAAGGGTATGCCTGGCTATGAAATCGAGACAAAGGATTCTGTGTCAAAAGCTGCTCCAATAAGGCCATTCCGACTGCTCGACCCAAAAATGCTTCCAAAATCCGTGAGAGCAGTATTCCACCTTCATTGGGAGCCAATACTGCAGATGATGTGTCAAACTCCAGGGCTCGATATTCCAAGGAATCCAAGTACTATCACTGCCACCCAATTTTGGAGCTTTATAGTGTGGCATTTGAGTATCTGAAGACAAAGCGAGTAAGCTATGTGTTCGACAAAGGTCCAAAAGTGAAGCCACAGACATGGAAAATATCCACTTGGTCAAAACATGCAAGGGCATCGGAGATCATCAAGCATGGAAAGCAAGTCGACAAGGACAATCTTCCACAAGCGACGATTCAACCAACCCAGAACACAAAGAGCAAAGAGAAAACGAACTCCGATTTCACGACCGAAAAGCGTCATGCTGCAGTCATACAACACAATAACCATGAACGCAGATCCATGGTCCTCGGTCAGGAATTCACTGTTGAACAGGAAGTCTCCGTAAGGCAAGAATAGGAATGCAAAACCTCCACTACACATCTACACATGACAAACCACGTTGGACCCTCTGATTTTCAGGAATCGATGCTTCATAGGCCTGCATCAATTCCTTAGTAGCTAGTACTCTGAGTACTATACACTGCTGTCTAGTGCACCTTTTGAATGACATCTGGAATACTTGTGCTCGCCAGCAATTTGCAAGTAGTGATACAGAAATACCCAGAGTATTTACTAGTAGAAGCATTCGGCATGTTGCCACAACAGGTATGCCAACTCAAAAATCATTGTGGAATGGTGGATGCAGGATGCAACATCTGGAATTGGCAACATTGCTGTGAATTCAAACTTGATTTAGAAATTGTCGCTGATCAACTTGGCCTCACATGTGCGTAGTACTTACCGAGAACAGGATCCAAGACAAGGCCTTACAGAAGCTCCAAGAAAGAATGTCAAAAATGATTTATAACGATGTCTCGTTTTGTCCCCCTTTCTACTTGCAACGGTAACGTTGCGGTAAAAGATGATGTCTACCTTTGGCGAGAATGTTGAATTTTTTTCCGACATCACAAAATCACCACCCCAAGAACAAACAGACAAGGAGGGATGCCCTCCTCACCCTTCATGCACACTCCCAAAAGTACTTTTCACTGGGTCCGGGTGTGTGCCTTTGCGGACAAGAATTTCTTCTTAGCAGGCGACAAGCTTCGAGTGCATTTGGATTTGATCAAACATGTCATACTAGTACTGTGTCATTTTTGATGTTGGGAACACAAGTTAGCGACAAGCAAATGAGGTACAAGGCACATTGAAGTCACTGACCTTTCAGAGGGAATATGATCATGGATACTCCAGTATGATGAAGCATCATGATTGCAAACATGTTTGACTTCAAAGTGTATGCAGTCGCAGCTTCACAATAAATCGCACTGTCAGAAGTAACACGTGAATAAACGATCTACGCAACATCCTGGTATTGTTTGTTGTTGTAAGTTGCGGATGAAGGTCGTATTCCCAACATGCCGTAGGAATTAGGGCTGGAATTACTACAGTAGCAGTCGTATACTGCATTACTGCAACAAACTGCCGTCAATTTCAGTTCAGTTCTGGTACTAGTACCTTGTACGAGTACAAGTGCTATTTCCTAATCTCCAAGTTGCACCGGTATTTTTAAGTATTCCATTACGTCGCAGCGTCGTAGTGAGCACCGATTGCTGTCACGAGTTCACGAGTACCTAATCCTACTGGGAAAGTATAAGACAAAAAGCTCGAAGTCTTATACTTTTCCAAGAATACCTCTCATGACTGGTGTGACTGAAAAATTGTGCGCGCAGAATCACCAGTAGAGGGCGCGCGGGGTACTTTCCGGACTACTTGAAAATATAAGGTTTTCTTATACAATGTGACGTCCGAGCTCGTAAAAGGCCTATATCTCTTATATTTCACCGAGTTATGTACTCGTATTCCGTACTTGTACTCAGGTGCTACAAGTACTCGTGACTCAATGCATCTGAGTAGAGTTGAGTACCAGTAGTACTACCTCTAGTAGCAGACGTCTTTGTGTTGTATACATATGAATACACATAATATGGCAATAGTAGTATGAATGAGTAGAGTACCACGTACTGTACATTTATTAGGTACTTGTACATATAGTACTGTACTTGTAGTACAGTCGTAGGACATTTTGACGAAGTGTCATAGGCAATTTGCGACATTAGGTCACAGGACACACATAGAGGCCGTAAGAACAAGGTCTGTTCGGTACTGAACTTAGAACTTAGTATCATACTTTTATATCATAGTAGGTTTCGAATACAGTCCTTGTAAGCGTTTTCAATTCAATTGAAAGGCAATTGTGTGTAATAACATCGACCTTCATGTTCTCTCTGTTTGATTTTTGATCGTGATACAATCAAGACTCAACTAGAGGTTTTTGCCTTATATGCCATATGCATAATGGCAAGAACAGCTACACCACAAAATGGGTGTCACACTTATAGATATATATATCATACTCGGATTATATCTTTTACACTTAAAAATGTGCTGCAGGTCTACTCCAGTACTAGTACTCCGTATGAAATATGCATAGGCATCGTCAGGACAGTACAAGTGCTACTAACATACAGTACATGCAGCTCTGATACAGTGATAGCATACACACCATGACACCATGCGTGCGCTATTCTTACAGTCCTGGTACAAGGTACTAGTACTGGCGTAGCAAAATGGTGCAAGTGTAGTCATACAATCATCGATCATCGAGGCAAGGTACAGTATGATACTACCAGGTACCGGTAGCTACCACAGGACCACAGGTATCCTACCGGCAGCTCAACCTGGTACTTGTAGCTTGTAGTCATTCGCAATTCACACTTCACTCTTCACACCACATCACAATTCCTCCAGGTCATCACAGTTCGGTACCAGTTACGAGTTGCAACGCAATCCATTCTGACTGGAGACCTTGCGTTATCCTTCGCACATCAGTGGGCAGTCAATCAGGATTTGAAACACATATTAAGTCATGAAAAAAGTAATCCTACTTTTGCTATTGCATTGGTGTCATGCCCTAGTTCAGCCTCAATTAGACTCCAGGCGATTGTTCATCGTACGATCGGCAACTGGGTTATCTGCCTTCGTCGCGACGACAACAGCAGTCAAGATTTCGTTTCCTGACACTGCTGCTTGGGCGCTGGATATGAATGCGTTCGAAAACTCGCAACTCACCAAGTCGGACCAACCATCCTTGTTGTCAGCCGATGAAGGACTCTGTCGCTATGGAGCACCTGGGAAGGAGACTGGTGATGCGTGCGTGAGAGCTGGAATTTCTACCAAACGGACAGGAACATTGGACGCGTTTGGGACGGTGGATCGGGGTGACTTTGTTAGATGCAAAACTTACTACGATGATAAAGGAGACCGCTACGAGAAACGCGTTGTTTGTGAATGATCCAAGTGTATACCACCATATGACGCCCACATATAGTTAAAGATTAGTCTCAATTCGCAGAACAGACTCGTCAGAAGGATATACACATCCCTTTTGTCTTTACTGTATACAGAATCGCCTTTAATCAGGACGACCGCCGATGGTCTTTCGCACGACGATCTTCTAGCCATACCGCGATGTTTACGTCAAGCGAGCCACCCGCTCGGGTAGGGATCATAGATCGAGTAATACCGTAGTTGTTGAGCTCCAATAGAACATTCTCGATTGAGCCGCTGTGAATTCGGACTCGACTCCGGTGTTCTGGTCCCATTGTGTGTAGAACAAACGGAAGGACGAGTCGAGCTACCATACTGTTGCCAATAAAATGGGTTCCAACGAGGCGAACCGGAAGTGCTGAATGGAACGTTTTCATCATTCGGTTGTTCACTTTTCGATCGAAGTGTTCAATGGAAAACGATGGCGTATATGCTCGGAGAAAGACTACCCCTTGTCTTTGTACTTCGACATCTTCCAGCAATGCGTGTGCTACGTAGAAGGCCACTCGATTCATGACGTATGCTTGATTGCTCCACTTGGTAATATCTGTGAAGATAAGACCTCGTCCCTTTTCATCTTTTTCTGGAAGTGCAATCACGCCTCCATCTTCTATTACGCGGACATCGTTGGGCTCAAGGTCGTCTATTGTAAGAGGTCTGTATGCTTTTTCAGACCCAAAGATCTTCACCTTTTCACTCCAATAGACGACCATGCGTTGTGCAGCTTTCTTTGAAATGGTTGAGTGCAAAGATAACCTTACATAATTGGGCACCAATTATCGTTACTTACGTCGGCATTCAAGTTTTCTGATCTAAGGAACATGAGGCGGAATTCTTGGCTATTGACGTAGTCAGGACACATGCTGGTTGCCTGAATGAGCTCCGGCTTTTCGTCAATACAACACAAAGCCTCGTCCAGCCTTTGTAGCGCAGAGAAGGTGCTCTCGTTTTCGGGACTCGGTTCTCCCAGCCCAAACAAGTCTCGATTGGCTTCGTCTATTGCTTCGCTGGACAGGCATGCCATCTCAGTGGCTAGATCCGAAATCTCGAACCGAGGAGCTGAGCATGAGAACACGGTCATGCCAATGCAATCAATGTGCTGCGAACAGATACCTTTCGGTTTCAGTGCTTGCGTACTGTTTCTGAGAACTCAATACACGGTGTTCACAACTCACAGCTGTGCTGTGAGTGCGGTTGTCTGCTTTGTGCAAATGACGCAACTTCAATGACAGTTTACGTACATAAACTTCTCGTTCAACATTGATTCCAACGCGAACGGGAGTACCAGGTTGTACTGAGTAGATTGCACTCGTAGTAAATTGAGAGGTTGTATCGCCGTTGGAGGAGAGGGGACATACGGAAAAATTTTATATGATTTCAACCATGCACAAATGCGTTTCCGGGTGTCTTAGGTTCTGGATTCCGCAGGGGAGAACTCACTATTATTTATAGTCTCGGAACGTTTTTGGAACTCCTACGGCAGGGCCCTGTTCCCAGTTCACAAATCGATGTTTCGAAGTGCACGTATCACATTGTGCACAATATACTTTCATTCGTGACTCAGCTTTGATTGTTGAGTTAGTAAGACTCGAACGAATGAGATTAAGCAAACCCGACAACAATCGAATCCATGATATCCTAGTAGTATTCAACTTTTTGACCGAAGGATTGGCAGTGTAGTCAAATTTGGGACATCAAAACTTTGATTTCCTTTGATCATAACGCTTGAATTGATGCTACATGGATCAGGAAGATATCAAGCCCAAATTTATTTGGTTACATGTACAGTTAGAAACGTTGCCAATATATAAAAGCAAGTGGACAGAGCACATTCTCAAGAAGCCACACCATGTTCCAGAAATCCCCTCAATGCTATAGTAATGCAAGTCAACCACCATATGTGTAGTGTACTTGCTGTGAGACATCAAATGAGAGCATAACATTCAATGTTAAGAGGTGAGAAGTAATCACACAGGCATTTATATAAATCATCAAGACCGAGGGCAGTCCCAGTAGATCGACGGCTAGTGGGCATGCAATCTTTAGAAATGCCAACCTATAAACCCAAAAATCAAGTTCAATATGGCAGGTACTTCACTTAAGACGAAAGAGGTTGTCTAATTTAAATCAAGAACACGTCGACAGAGTACTCAATCGGTCTTGGATGCTAATCCCCTCCTCGACGCATCATCGCCTTTCTCTTGGAGGCATATTTTTGCAACTTTTATTGCCTTCCGCACCATGCCAACCTCTACTTCGAAAGAAGGATCCGGACGTTCCAGCGGGTCTCCCACCTTGTCGTTTTCGGCAGTCTTACTTGTCGTAGTCGCCGTGGGCGCTGGTGGCGGAGCGAGGAGATCGGATATAACCTTTTGAAGGCACGACATTTGATCCCGCACCTTGTCGTGATCCATGGCTTGTCGCCACAATTGTGGCAGTGCATCGCACGACACCAAACAATTAGCAAATCGAGCTAGTTCAGTAATGGAGTGTTTCCAATTCTTTGAATCAACGTCAATTCCGACATGGCCCGCGCTGCCATTGCTACTGCTGCCATGCGGGCGTTGCGATCTCAATTTGCCAATCATCTGCAGTGCAGCAAGCACTTGCTGGTGCAAATGGCACCATTGATTCAAAGCGATTGCCTTGCATTCTTCGCATGTCATCGTTTTCGCCGCACGTAGTCTCATGACAGTACCTCCGGCTAGTTGCTGTCCCATTAGGGACCACACAAGGCTATCCACAATATTATTGCATTGATAGTCGTCTTGATGAATCAAAGCGTTCAGATCCGGGACTCTCCAGGCATACTTTCCCAACAAGGACATGCTTTGCAAAGACAACATCTGCAAGCATTGCAGCAGTTGGTGCCGTGCAGGATCCACCGCCACACTTAAGGATGAATATGGCGCTGTTTTGGTGTAGAGCATGATCAATGCTCGAAACAGACCTGAATTCAAGAGCCATTGGGGATCAGCGGCAGGAACGGAGTAGCGACTCGTGTCCAACGTCGTGCCATCTGCATGGATATTGGCCAACACTTCCAAGAGAGGCAAAACCGCCCAAATCATGGATACCCATTGGGGTAGAACTTGTTGTGTTGAGATCCTGACGCTTGTTGTTTGTGGTGCTGGGTCGGAGAAGACCGATGCACGTTCAATGAGACTACACAAATCTTCACAACAGGCCAAAACGCACTTGCGGACGGCGGGGATTTCCTTCAACGACTTGGCCTGTGAACATATGGAAGATAAGCTTGCGAGTCCCACCATGCTAGCATACGCCACCGGCGCCTTTGGATCTTCTTGTGCGGTATCAACAGCAATTAAACATTGCACCAAGCTAAGATAATCCTGTAGACTCCGACTGTCGTTCCGATGCATTAACACACGGTCACGTAAGACATTGAGTGGTTGAATGCTCAACTTCTGCTTTAACGACTCTGACATGTGATGAATATCGGTGTTGCTATTGTCGCCAGGTCCACTCCCCACCAGCAACAGGAGCGTCAGCTGAGTTAATGTATCGGACAATCCCTGCTTCTTCCACATTGTAGCATTAAAGGGAACAAACTTGTCATGTGTCAAGTCTTGCAACAAGTTGGACACTGCAGATTGCACTTGAGGCCAATCATCATCGTTAATCGGTTTCGACAATTCGATGGGATCCATCTCTGCAGTTTCCCATGCCGTCCAATCGACATTAGCATTGGATTCGTAGACAAAATCGGATGGATCCGATTCGTCGGCCCAAACTTCATTGTCGTCGTCATCATTCACGGGCGCGGCCACTTCGGGAGGAGTACATGTCGGTAGGTTCGCTTCCTTTTCTCGTTGCAAATTCATGGCATTCAAACGTTCTTCTATGGCAGTTTCGCGTTCTAGTTGTTGGTGTTGAGGTCCCCGATAGGATCCCAACAAGGATTGTACATGCTTCAAATCCTTCCTCCCGGCTTGAAAACATTTTAAAGGAATCTCCGCAAAGACAACACTCGCCAGAATGGCATACCCGACAGCCGTTGCACTCGATTGGTTGGCATCTGTAACTAACCCCATATCGTCGAGGTCTGAAGTTGTTGTATCAGTTTTTTGTTGTTGTTGTCTCCTTCCCATCTTGCTGTTCTCCTGACGATACTGTCGGTATTTGTATATGAAATCGACTTGTGGCTTGTCGGAGTCCCTCCACAAAGCGTTCGGAAAGCGCCAACCGTGTGTGTAAAAGTTCATGTGCCAACCAACGACATGCATCATCAGATTCGACACGTGGATCATCAAAACACAATGCTTGATAGGCATTGCAAGCAGCTTGCCATTGATGTTCCTTTGTTGTAGTGGCAGAGGTATTACTCGCACTAGTACTCGGACGAGGATGATGATGATTGTTGAGTTGTTGTTGTTGTTGCTCCTCCTTTTCCCAGTAAGGCTTTGGCAACAGCTTTTGCAAAGTCTCTAGAGAACTTATTGTTGTCGGACGACATGATTGCGAATGTAGACGCTGAGATTTGTAGTAGTAGTGCAGACTGTCTTATTAGAGTTGTATTGGATCAGTCGACACCACGCACATGTAGAATGTGATATACTTCGAGAGGACTCGCGAGTATGGATTATATGAAGATCGATGTACCTCATATGATGGATGATGGGTGTGGGAGTGGGGAGGGGATGGGGAGACAGGACGATTAATGAACGAAGTCCGACCACAGCCCACACCCACTCACGTCAGGTTCATACATGGAACATACGAGTGCTACTACCGGTAGCTAGTATGATACTTGCAAGTTCCAAGTTCCAAGAATACCTGGCACCTTGCACCATCCTTGGGACACCAGTACATTCACCTACATCGGTGTACTAAGAGTCCAGAGTAGGGTAGTAGGTAGTAGTACGGCAGTTAACTACCGGCTGTAACTGTACAGTACTCGGTCGTAGAGGATTACCGGTACAGAATAAATCTACTGAGGTTACTTGTACTTCATGACCTGAGGAGAATTAAGTATGCAATTGTACGGAGTATCGTACAAGAGAGAGAAATGAGCTCTGAGTACAGGACAGCACTCCGAGTACTCGAGTACTCGAGTACTCGAGTACTACGCGCGAAGCGACTTGAAGCATGGTTGTTGAGAGTTGTGAGTACAAGGACCGACGTGAGAACACGACGACTGCAGACGACATCAAGAATTGAGACAACAACAACATCAACAATCTGATAGTCCGATAACCATCATCATGAAATAAACGACTGCAACGCATATTACCGGCGGGGTGAAATCAATTGTAATGACGACGAGAAACAAGTTGCTGAAAGGGCTTCGAATTTCCTTCGTTGTGCTCGTACTATGCAACGTTGATGTTCACGTGATGCTGAATTCCTTCTACTACACAAACACGCAACAGCAGTCCAGCACGAATGTCGACGCACTCGGGGTAGACATAACTATCCCGAACACTTCCATTGCGATGGGGGAAGAAACGAAAACACTTGAAAGAACGAAAAGCGTTTCACGTGCGAAACAAAGAGCTTTTGTCCCACTTGTTCGTTGGCAGAATCCCGAAGAGTTGCGCATCGAGCGTAATGCTCCAGGGATGAGGTTGCATCGCAAGAAACCACCCACGGGAAATAATACTCAAAACCAGGAAGTACGCAGTCAAGTAAAGCTCGAGCGACAACTCGACAACAAGAGTTCCCGCAAGGTTACTCTCCTTCCCTCAGATGCCCATTACCAACAAGAATTGGGGACTGCATCGTGGGATCTTGCTCCGATTGTCGTTCCCGAATACAAACTGCTTTTCTTCACAATCCCGAAGGTCGGGTGTACTGTCTTCAAACAGCTATTTCGACGAATTGCACAGTGTCCTGACTGGCGCACGCATTCCATTCGTTTGCCTCATGACCCTTCCCAACAACTTGACCTATCTTTCCGACTATGATGTGGACGACGCGCTTCATATCATGACGAGCGATGAATGGACACGTGCAGTGTTTGTACGACATCCCATGAATCGCATCATCTCCGCCTACCTCAACAAGGCTGTGGATCATTCGTACAATGGTGGGAACTTATCCTACGTTGCTAAACAATGTTGCCCCCACCGCAATATTTGCGGACAGATGATTCTAAGTAGTTTCCAAACGTTTCTGCATGTGGCACATGAATGCTCCGATCCCCATTGGACAAGCCAATCGCGGCGCATGCACAGTAAGTACTGGCGCTACATCAACTTTATTGGTCATTTGGAAACGGCAGAAGCCGATGCCAAGGTGTTGCTGGAACGAGTCGGTGCGTGGGAAGAGTATGGGGCCACAGGATGGGGAGTTAATGGAACTGAACCAATTTTTGCATCCAAGTCAACCATACTCCACACGACGAATCCGCAGGATCGCATGCATGACTTCTGCAGCAACGAGGCGGTGGCCTTGGTGAGAGCTCTGTACGCCGATGATTATCGGCATCCCTTGTTTGGTTTCCCTGACAATGGGATTTGCACAGAACCACGATAAGCTAGGATTAAAAGTGACTGTACACTTGTCTATAGTTTTTAACTCTTATCAAACAAAGAGACAATCCTTCGCACTTCACTCGGTGGACTACCTTTCATCACGGCGCAGGCAAGCTCAGACAAGAAAACAACATCAGGTCCAACTGCCTCTAGATCCGATAGTACGGGATCGTTCATCCGCACCAGAATCGTAGCTACGACGGCATGGAATTGTTTTACAACTTCTGAAAATTCAACTGGCAAGGGAGAGCACGTGCCGATTCCCTCCAACAGCAGCACCCTCCCTCGATGGCGCAACGCCACTGCTACACAAAGTGCATTCAATAGAAATTCGTCCGGCAGCGTCCCAGTTTCGACAATCTTGCTGACGAACTTCATGCAGCTGGTGACTTCGGCTCTCCGGTACCCGGAGATTTCCTCCAGATATTCTGCGTTCTCCTGATGAACTGATTTCACTTGGGACTGTTGCTTGGATGCTGGTAGAAAGTAGTTCTTGCGTATCCTCACGCTTTCGTATTCTGGTCCATAGTTGATGAAGAGCTCCACCATTGACCCGTCCGCGGGTATTGTCAGATTACTGATCCTGCCCCCAGCACGTAGTACACCACGCCTTCGGATCGTGCTCCGCGTGCACCGAAGGGTTTTCCTCCATTTTGCACTCGTTCACGTAAGCTGGGATATGCTGCGCAGCAATGCTATGCAAATCGCCGGTCCAATCGTCCGTAATGTCGAATGGGATGACACTCGTGTTGGACCAGCGTCAAATGTCCACTCCTCACACTTCAAACCCATGATGAAGTTCTTCACCAAGAAGACACTCTTCCTTCAGATCCCCTTGACGAAAAGGTGCATAAACCCCAGATCCAACATTTCCCCTTCCTGAGGCTCAAGCTGGTGCAAGTTGGCACCAGCGAGGTGCATCGGAGAAATACCCCAAATCCAGCATTGGGAATGGTTGATGGCCCAACTGAAAAAACTAACTGGTACGCGTTCCAAACGAGAGTTAGACGAGGAAGCTCCTTGCCGTCCGGACCCATGACAAGCTCCTCTGTGCGCATGTCTGGTGTCAGCCATCGACGGCATGGTGCTGAGACAAGTGACTCCTCAAGTACAAGCGGCTCATGTTTTGAAGCATACGCCAAATACCCCCCGAGTGCCCACTCCAGGGACATCGTTGTAGTGGACTCTATGCTCCATTCACGAAAGGGTCTCATCCTTTCAACACCTTTTATGGACTCCTCGTTGTAAGTCACCGTAAATGTCACATCATTCTCGTCAAGGCTGTTGCGCTCGCACGAGGTTATCACGCCATAGATGACCTTGTTCCGGCCACAGACATCAGTCCACTCGTGGCAGTATTCTTTTCCAACCAAAAAATGCGAGTCGTCTTTCCAAATCAAGGAACCGCCGACGTGGGTCACAAACTTAAACCTTGAAGCCTCGGCATCAGTTATCTGGCCATGACAACGATCCCACGCGTCTTGTACCGAATTTAGTTCATCTCCGCAAGGCGAACCGCCAACGTGGGTCACAAACTTCAACCTTGAAGCCTCGGCATCATCTATCTGGCCATGACAACGATCCAACGCGTCTTGTACCGAATTTAGTTCATCTCCGCAAGGCGAAATTAGGGTCACGACAGACCCTACCCCAGAGACAAAGGTCCAACCTACCGGTAAACCTGGTGCACTCTGTTTCTTCAGGTCCTTGTGGATCAAACGGCACATCTGACACAGGATCAAAAACATCCGAAAAACTGAGTTAGAGCATTCTCCGTACGACGGCTCTGAGGCAGACTGACTTACCTTCCGGAGACAACACTTAATTCCCCCTGCAACCTTTCTTCTGTTGTGTCTACAAGACGCGCAACGCGAACAGTCCTTTTGGTGCATGAAGGACACGCTTTACACCGCATCTTGTACAACTCCGCGGGAGTTAACCTCGTGTCCGTCTTACGAATCTTGACCTGTGGAATACTTAATTTTTCTCCGGAGGATACTCCCATCCTCTCATGATACCCAGATTCCGTGTATATATTACCCTCTTCTGCGACATCCTCTGTGTCAGATACATCATCCAGGTAATCCCCGTCCTCAAATTGGACTGCATAATGAACTTTTCCACAAACATCCGTTCGCTTGTCAACAATATCACCCCAATAGTAGGAACCGTTGGAAAACTTGCAGTATACTCTGGATCCGATATCCTTGCGTGACGAAAGCTCACGTTTCACAAAGGCAGTCGACTGCCTCGCTCGCTTCTTAGATTTCGTGCTCGGTGTCTTGTACGTCGGTTGTTTTATACTATCATTTTCGAGAATGGGTTCACCAATATGTGCATGAAACTCTCGTTTCAACCCCGACGCTCTCGATGAAAACTCTCCTATTGCCACCTTTATCGCAGCATCAACAGTACGAAAGTAACTTTGCTGAGGACTGACAAATATGAGTTCATCTTTTGAATTCCTGTACTCTCTTGTAAAATAGAACATCCACCCGTACGGAAACCCAACAGCTGTTTGTGCCTTTTTGTAACTGGAAATGTTGAGACACATCTAACGACGAGAGGGTAGTGAGAGAGAGGCGATGATGGCGGCGACACGGAAAGCAAGGGGATCGACCATTTTGCTTCCGAACGTACCTTTCGAAAGCAAACACCTCGCGGCCACGCGGGCTTGGTCAGAAACGCAAACAGCTAGCGCATTTTCGACAGTCTGGTTTTCGGCACATGGTACATTGTTGGCATCGTCCTTGGAACAGTTCTTGGGGACTCATACGGTCTGTCCGACGAAGGTCACGTAGACCCGCAGAGGCGCGGCGGGAGGAGGTCCTTGTCCTTCTGGTATCGTTACCACGCACACCATTCGGGACGGAAACTCGTTTGGTATCAAGGCTATCCATGTTCATGTTGAAGCCCGAAATGTCGTTATCATCACTGCAATTAGATCCGCTAATGGTATCTTTGATCCACAGACGGGGCCGTGTATGCAACATCTCTGAACCATGAGCAGCAGACTTGTCAACACTAAGCGAATCGGCAGGGTCGACGGCAGCATCCATGCCAACATTAACATTGTCCAATGGACAGCCAGAATGGCCATTACACGTTTGAACATGACTGAGCCCTTCCTCATTGGTAGCAAACACTGCGTTCGAACAAACACACGTGTATTCAACGAATTCATTTTCAACACTTTCATCCTTTGTTGGTACTTCTATTTCGATTGGTACTGTCCGTGCACTCACGGTTGACTGTGTCTGGATTGTTGTGGTCAATGGTGGAGACTGTGGTACTAGATCAAATGCAATCTCTGCTGGCACTGTCGGCATTTTCGAATCCCGGGCATCAGAGTGCCCATTTACATCGGCAGTGTCCATGGTCTATGCAAACAGTCAGAGAGACTCTATCGTTGAGGATGTATTTGGGCCCTTCTACCAACGAAGCATTGGGTGTTGAATCCTAGAGTCGTTGCTTGCCCCACGTATCATACCATGGGACGAGGGAGTGATAACTATACACTGCGACGGAGACGAGGCCAAGCAACCCGAAAAATCGGAACCAGGCTGGGATTCTTGGGAGAAGAGACAAAGGGCATTAGTGGATCCGTATACAGTACCGGTACGAATATCATAGCGTAGAAATGGACCATAAGAATTAATGGGCGTATAAACAATGCACCAATCAAAATCGTCTGATACGTCACCATTTTTACAGGGCGACCCTCGGCTTCTATTCGCATATTGTTGCGACAGTGTGAAACTCGTAATAACCTTAGGAATTGGTGTACATTTGATAGGGATTTACTCTCCAAGTATGGTTACTTGTGTCAATTGATATCCTCATTACATCAAAAATTTAGATAGTAAATTTCACAAGGCAGAATCCTTCTACATCTCTCCTGTCATTCCTTCTTTTAATAATGGGATTCAGTCACCGTGGCGAATGGATTATTCCATGCTCACAAAATGCGGCAATTTGCTTGTCAACACATCAATTCAACAATAAAGTTCATTTATAGAGCATCACCATAGTCTTGTTTAGAAGCAATCCTCATTGCTGCTTTTGAATGTGATAGGAGAGAAGATAGTTGCAGAAGGTTATCCTTATCATTTTGTCCAAATGTAGTATGAATAGAACTAGCAACAGTGAACATGAGGAATTAGAGGCAGGATGACGAGATCAAGTGTTGTCAACAAAGTCCATGTAATCATTGCCAATGTGAGTGCAATTGTACTTGATTTGACCACAAAAATGAGCATGGCTTGACAATTTTTATTGGATGATGATGCTGTGACCCCTTTAGATTCAGAAGCAAAAACTCCTTTCATGAGGTGTCAGACGATAAGCTCTGGCTGTGACTTTCTGTTTTCCTTGCTGGAATTAAAGAGAAAAATGCAGTTCTTAAAGATTGTCGCCATTCTGCTCCTTTCAACTCTCTTTTGCCTTTATTGGTACTTTGCTAGTCAACATGCTAAACACGTTGAATTTTCCATGACATGGAACAATTCTTCAGTTGTCAACAAAACTAAAGTTGCACCAGTGTCAAAGCAATGGTGTTGTGTGCTATGTATACCCTTACCTTGCAGTGGCTAGTACCTTTGAAACCCCAGCACTCTGTTTCATCATCCTCACAGTTCACAGCTATGATTGGGGGTTCATTCATGGGACATTGTGCCAGACATGTTATTTATGACCAGCAACAGCCAGATGCTGTAAACAGACACAGACATATCTGCAAAGCATGAACCCTGTATGCTTGGCAATCACAGTATAAACGGAAGACAAGAACATGATTCCTATTGTTGACCGAAAGTAGGATGATGCAAACACTTTACACATGATGGCAGTGTTGGACGAGATGACCTAGATGGTGAAGGCACCAGCATAAATCTTAAATGTGCTGATCTTCTCGCATATCCACAATCAACACATTGTTGTGGGTATCAAAACTAGTGTCCACCAGTGTCTTAAAAGCTCCGTGGAAAGCACAAATGTTGAGTGTTAAGGTATGAGTCACCAGTTGTGTGGGCCTTTTGCATGTATCACAATTATTGTTTGTTTTAGTAGAACTTTCAGGCAGCCTTAAAGCTTATTATCATGCTACTAATTGCCAAAAATTGTATCCTTGCAACAGCACTCCTTAGATAACCAGTCACCAACTTTTCTGATTGCGTTGCCAATGGTAGCCTCTAAATTGATTACTATTTGTATCTGGTTGACAACAATTTGATTAACAGTAGCTACTAATACAACCTACTAGCTAGTACCTCCATTGTTATAGATTGACTCTATCTATAGCTAGTCTTAGTAAGTCCTAACACTCCTACCTAGTACTGTATCAAGTAGACACTTATGGTTATCAGCACAACTCGCTATCACAAAGTAGAAGCTAGATTCTTGACGAACAACTTCTAGAAGATCAACTATTTATCACCGCCGTAACTAATTGACTGTTTGTCACTGCTGCTTCTTGATCCTTCATTGCTTTTCTTAGACGTGTGTTGCTGAAAAATCTAAGCATGTCCACTTGCAGCAGCTTCCGTTCCTGCTGCATCAATGTGAATGCTGACTTCACGTCCAATCACTATCCCCTAGTGTCTAGCCTCCCAAGCCCTTGGCCTTAAGTAATGCCATCGAGTGCCTTAAATAAGGTCATCCATTTTTTGCCAGCATTCATGGAAAAGATACTGTACTCCACTCAAAAAGGGGTTTGACCATGACGGTCAATACGGCAATGTTGACACTAATAAAAGATGATTGAAACATTGATACGATGCTTTATTCTTCATCTATGTGTGCATGGTTGCGAGCAATGTGGTCCAAAAAGCACCGTTTGCCATATATTGTTGAGCAAAGAAACACCGTTTTGTTTCCACTGTCGCCGCAGTCGCTGCATTGCCAAGTTGACTTCTTCTGACACTCTCTGCATCGCCCTTGGTACCGATGATTTGTTGCTTTACCTCCAGAAGTCTTAAGCCTCTTGACTGGAGTTAAATGAGTAAGGACACCAGCGCGTGCAGATCCATTTTCCAGCGCCCTCATGCACGCATCTTGATAGTTGGTCGGTGACGACCTCGATCGCCGTGCACTGCTGATGCTGCTGCCGTAGGTATTGTCAATCAACTCCTCTGCAAGCATTGCATAGAAGTCCTTCTGCAGAATCGCTTTTTTGCCCGCAAGAAGGTCTGGGGCATTCTTGAATGCATTGAAAACAAGCCATGTATCGACAACAATCATGGAAAAAATAGATAGATTGACTCTTACCGACCAATCCTTTGTCTCGACCTACTTTTCCATTCGAAGGTCGTCCTGTCGGTATCGATTGTGGCGGTCAATAGCCCCACAAGTATCATAGTAGACTTCTGCAATTTGTGGTTGCTTGATTGTCATGATTACCCTCTCTGGAGCTGCGTTTGGAGCACGGTTCACTTGCCGCCAGCGACAGCGAGTATATGGTGTTCCCTCCGCAAGACTGCCTGCCGTTGCAATGAAATACCGACGCTCACGATCCATCCACACAAAGGCAGCCATATCAGGATCCATAGCGTCAGTCTTGTCGGAAGCTACGGCATGGAAGTCGCCGCGTTCACGGAGTTCAACGTTCGTGAGATAGGATTATGGAAATCCTTTCGTGGCCGTCTTGACGACGGCAATGAATCGAAGTCCGTTTCGATAAAGCTCCTTCGCTGCGCCGACCGACGCGAAGTAGGAGTCTGCACAAACGATTCGATTGGTTCCAAACCAGGGTGAGACAACGTGTTTCAAGACTTGAGTACCATGCAACAGACCGACCTCCTGGTTCCCTTGATTTTCGTCCTCCTCACCAACGAGGTCAGCACCCTTCACCAACTTTAGACAAAGCATCACACCGCTCCGACCACAAGCAGAGTTCTGGATTTTGCAGCCATTCTCAGGCTTGCGATCGATTGCAACGTATTGTGGGAGGCCATGGTTGATCCAATGGCCTCCCTGGCCGTACCAACGGCTCATGGACTCGTCAACACAAATGTGATCCGACGGAACAAAGAAATTTGCTCGATGCTCATTGAATGCATCGACGAAGTCATCCACCAACTTCCACCTGTGTACCTCTGAACATTCGTCCTGTTCACGTTCAGCAGGTTGTTTACTCCACCTTACTGCCCGAAACAAGTCGTCGAATCGTTTTCTTGACATTCCTGTGCGACCAAAGTGAGGTGCTGGTCTATACTTCATTTGTGCCGTCGTTGCCCACAAGCTTGCCCCCCTGGACGTAAACTCGTACGTCGTTATCAAGATCAAGAGGCCAAAGAATTTGAGTATTTCAGAGGTGTTAGTGGTTTGCAGGTCCAACTTAATCAATTCAGTGTTAGTCAATTCGACCATGGCCCTGAGTTGCTTTGGAGGGAACATGAGAAGAAAAAAAATCCAGCCCTGACATCTCAGACACGGCGGCTACGTTTGTTCCTGCTCCTGGAACCAAGACATCTCCCACAGCAGTCCTGACACTCCATTGACGAGGAGGAACAGCACCATTCAATGGTGGTTCAGTGGCGGCTGACGCACGCCAGTGTACATCGTGAACAGTTGCAACAAAAGGGGAGGGTCCTGCTGGTCCTTGCGGTGGCCCTCCTGGCAATGCAACAAAAGCTGCTGTAGCAGCTGCAATTCTTGTCCTCTCAGCAGCTCTTACCTCGTCCACACAATTTCTAAAATCCAGCTACGTACATACCAGTCTGTCCGTCGACCGTTTTCAACGTAACTCAGTAGGAAGTTGTCCTGTGCAACCACCACCATGACCGAAGGAACGGCATCAACGTTTCTACCCGATCCCAACAAACCCCCAGACATCTCCAAACCCATGTTCACGTTCGAACGAACTGATTGGATGGACCCTCCAGTCTTCAAACCAATCGATCCAACCTTGAGCGACTCCATCTACCGTCGACGTGCCAACGACTCCCTCTACCAGCAAATCAGCAGTCCAGCCAAGTGGCAGAAGTACGTCACATTAGGTTACTTCGCCATCGACGATGGTGCTTTCTTTGATCTCGAATGGAGCGCTCGAGCAGCGAGCCCAACCAAGATGCACAGTATCATCTGGTATAACTACTTGTACCACATCGACCGAGACATGGACATACCAGCAAAACTCAACTCATGGGCCACCCAAGTTTCACAACCCTACCTCATCAACCATGCCCCCCAGATATTGACAATCGACACATTGACAACCTCGTGGAAACAGACTCAACTCACTACTACTCCAATGGACATCGAAGAAGACAAATGGACAGAAGTCATCTCGGTCGGAAAGGCTAAGGCAACCAAACGACGCGCCTCCTCCCTCACTAGCAAAGCCGCAGAACCAAACCCCCCCACAAACATTGCCCCAGGCTTCAATCTCCCAGAAAATGACACCCCACGAACCAGCTCGAAACCAACACCCGCGGACAAGAACAACAACAACGGCATCGCTGACGCAAACACCACCCCTACCGCAAACAATGAATTCTCGATCTGGCTACACAATCGGACCACCACCGGAAATCCACCTACATGGGCCGCTCCAAACAACACAACAGAACAAAACCTCAACACAACTCCACAACGCAACACAGAACTCCACCAGCGCCGAGCGTAACAAACAACTCCTCTTCCCGCACATACACCCCTCACCCAAACAAAAAGATCAACGACGGCACCCACCGCATCACAATCAAATGGAAATTGGAAAAACACTATCTCACCAGACTCGAGGAAACGAAGACGAACTTCTACATGAAATCCACCAGCTCATCACACACGTGTTTGAAGACGACGACGGACTTCTATACCCATGGAAAAGCAAAGACACACAACACACAAACCAGCATCAAACTACATCTCGACGACGTAAAACAGCTGATCTCTCCAAACATCGCTTTCATCAAATCAACGTCCTTCTCATCTTTGGCATTCGATTCGGATTCAACGCAAATCCATCCATCTGGAAGTTTAAGAAGAACACCCAAACATGCATGCAAAGCCATCACTTCAACGCCTCCATATCCAACTCCACATGCGACAGCGGCAACATGGTCACGGCTGGATACATTCTCTTGAAAGCACCCAACACAACAAATACTCTTTCTATCTTCAACACCTGACAAACAAACTACCAGACAACACTCCTTTCTTCGACATACTCAGATTTCGGAAAACCCCAATGGACCAAGACATAAACCATCTCGTGGTCCAATGTGGAGAAAGCCACACCATCCCTCTGTGCCAAGCATTATCACAGTATCTCACAGGAAACCAAACAGCACTGTTCATACCACGATACGTGCTAGGCTCGATTCCGGACGAACAAATCCAACAGCAATTCGACGTTCATGAAAAATACACCAAGTCCCTCAGAGCACTTTCCCTATTTTTCCCCACGTCTCCAATCTTGATCGAGTAAGAACCGAAACCCTCCCCGATGGCACAACCATTGAACGTTCAACCCGCGAATGGGCATGTACACTAAAGGCACCCGACAACTCACCTGCCCTCTGTGACGTCGTCAATGGGGGTCCAGACCAAAAGCAAACCTTCTAGTACCCAGCCCATACTACGACCATATCAAGATTCAATACAAAAACTACAAAACGAGCCTCAATCCAACCCATCAACGCGAAGCCCGCTACAGAGCCAGTATCACAGACCTCCCCGAAGTAATCCACATCACAGAAACCGTTCAATCAAACCTGGACTTCCTATCCAACCTCGCCACAACCAACGCCTGGCAACAAACCAGCACATCCAACCCAAATAATTCGGACAGCCCGCCACAAACAACACGCAACGACAACGATCTCGCCAGTCCCCACTGGCCCACTCTTCAAAAGACGCGACGACATCAGGCAACACAACGCTCCGACAGGCAACACCCAAACAAGAATACAACGTACGCATCAAGTAGCAACCTCTCCAACGTATCCGAAGACCAAAGCACAGGGTCGACACAATCCATGACACGCGCATCGCATGCGACCAGCAACCAAGCCCAATTACAAGAACTCGAAGAAACTCTACGAAAACAGCAACAAGCTATCGATTCCTCGGCACAAATCAATGCGGACAAACTGTCAACTCTCGCAAAGCAGTTCAAACGATTCGACGCTATGGACACAAAGCTGAACAGCATGGGCACCCAACTAGACCAAGTCACTATCTGCTACGAGACACAATCTTCGTTACTCAAATCCATACAAACGGACACAAAGGAACAGTTCAAAGAAATGGGGGCCTCTTTGGTAAACTCGATAACCAGTCAAAGCAACATGGCCAACTCAATGATCGAACTGGAAAACAGAATGGACAAAATCACGGACTTCATGGAAAAACTTACCTCGCGTCTCGATCTCGCCTTAACACAACAAACAGCCACAATCAATGGTTCTCGTCCCGACCCCTTATCGGCCAGTTCTCAAACAGATCCAAACCTGGACATGCAATCACAACAACTCACCACAGAACACACACAAGCATCCCAATCATCTTCGAGCGGCTCGTACACAGATCCATGCTACAGTTCACCTCAGAAAAAGAAAATGAGATCACCAGATGACGACACCACCCCCGCAAGCCAAGAGATGCAATTATGCCTAAGTTACAGCGATGACGAGGACAACTCAACAATAACTACCACCACCAGCAACAAATCAAAAGCATGTGAGAAACTCAACAAACGTCTCTTTTCACAAAAAGACTCCCAAAAGAGTCTCGCAGCGATATTCAACAAAGCAACGAAATCAGGAAACGCTCAGAACACAAACGCCCTCCCCCGAACACTCAATACAACAGCAACAGTGGATCGGATGGGGCGGCTCCAATATGACTACGGCAGAAACAACGTCAAACACCCATTCGAACGAGCCCGATACAGACCAGCATCCCACACTACCAGCATATCAGATCCTCCGAAACAATCACCGAGCGACCAGAGCATCCATTGCACAGGGAATACAAGCACACGACAACACTCCGATCATTCCACGCAGTCCACTCCTTCTCATGCAGCGTCCCAGACGAACTCTAAGAGAACGACCCATCGATCAAAATCCAGAGCAAAGATTCGGTGACGCTATTTCACAAAAACATCCCGATAGCACGAGGATATTCTTTCAAAATGTAAAAGGACTTACATATTCAAACACTGGTGAAGACTATCGATATTATTTATCTTGTCTGAGAGCCTATCAAGTGGATATCGCAGGCCTCGCCGAAACCAACACATGCTGGAGCCACCCCCATCTCCAACTAGCATTTCGTAATTCTCTTAGATCACTTCCTGGCCAAACAAAAGTCACGTTCGGTCACCCCACTCGATTAATAGACCCCTGCACCGAACGCGAAACATTTCAAGCTGGCGGAAATCTCACACTCACCACAGGAGCTGCTGTATCCCAAATACACGGTTCACCCATCACTGATCCTACTGGACTAGGACGATGGAGCGGTCTCACGTTCCAAGGCAAACTCGGAACCCAACTCACAATAATCACCGGATATCGCTCATGCACTGGGTCGGTCAAGGCATCTCCACTGGGAAGCACCTACATCAGAGAATACACGTTCTTCAAGGACAGGGGGGAAAACAACCCAAACCCGAGAAAACACTTCATCGAAGACCTCACTCGACTTATCCTCCACCAACAAGACCTGGGACACGAAATTCTCCTCATGATGGACGCCAACGGCACGCTCGAAACGGACACAGGCATCCAAAGTCTTCTCACACGCTGCAACCTGAACGACATCCACCGACACCATCCCGCAACCTCCACCTACATTGGATCCGCCAACCGAAGAATCGACTTCGTTTTCGGCAGCACAAAAGTCGATCAAAACGTAACACGATCCGGCACTCTCCCATACAACGAAGGACCACAGGCGGACCACAGGGGTCTCTACGTCGACCTCATGCTTCCAGCCATCTTCGATCACACCATCCCTCCCCTTGCCACATCCACAAAAAGACTTCTCCACAATGGGAACCCAGAAACAGTGGAAACCTACCTGAACTCCGTAAACAATTACTACCACGAGCACAACATGGTCCACCGTATCTCCCACCTTTTCAAACACCACAAGGAAATGAACCGTGACGAAGTTCGGGAGGCACTCATCAAATGGGATCTCGATCAAGGACGAGCGATGATATCTGCGGAACTCTCCCTCCGCACGCCAACTAAACCATACCAGTGGTCCCCACAACTACGAAACGCAGGCATTCTTCTTCGGTACTGGAAACTCCGACTCAAAGAAGCCCAGCAAAACCACAACTATTCTGAAACGTTCGAACGATGGCAAGCAAAGACACAAGTAGCCGATCCAACGTTCACCCTACCCTCCCTGAATGAGGTTCTCTCCATCGAACAGATCAGGATCGCCCTCAACACCGCCAACAAGAACCTCCGACGAACGCAACGGCACTCCACCGATCACCGCTTACAGTCCTACCACGACCTGATAATCACCTACAACGAAGATCGAAACCCCGCGACACAATCAAAATCGAAACAGAAATCCAAGATCGTCGAAAACACCATTCGCAACGAACAATGCCGAAGCGTCTATAGAAAAATCGGCGCGGTGATCAAACCCTCCGACCACTCCGCAGGACTCTCCAAACTGAATATTCCCCGACACAAGGACTGTCCCAACATCACACAACCAACCGAAGTTCACAACACTCTCAAGCACACAGCTCCGACCGACATCATGTGGTGGGACACCGTCATAACCAAACAAGACATCGAAGCACATCTGCTCACCTACAATCGCGAGGCATTTCGCGCCGCAGCCGAATCCCCTGTGGACACGGTATCATCCACGATGCAATCACATTCTCTAGTCTCTCTCCGGAAGCCGATCGGATCCTACAAGGAAGCATTCCCCTGACTGGCACTCCGACGATCCCCTCATCTTGGAATTCTTGGCCTCATTTAGCATTCCCCAACAACACAATACTGCTCCACGCGACGCTATTAGCACCACCATCACACCCGACGACATAACAAAAGGATTCAAAAGCTGGAAAGAAATGACAACAACTTCCCCCTCAGGCAGACACCTCGGCCACTACAAAGCTATCATTCAGGATCCAGTACTCCTCCAATGTCTCCACGACTTTCTCAACATCGCCATCGAACGTGGCATCGCCATCCCACGGTGGAGCCAAGCAACAAATATCCTCATCGAAAAAGACCCAGGGAATCCAAACATCCATCGCCTACGTATCATACATTTATTCGAAGCCGATTTCAACTTTTTCCTCAAACTCCAATGGGGTCACAGACTGGTACGACACGCAGAAAAGCTCAACCTTCTAAACGAAGGACAACACGGATCACGTCCGGGAAGAACTGCCATGGACCCAATTATGCTCATCCAGCTCACAACCGACCTGAGCAGACTTCTCAAAACAAATCTCGCCAGATTTGACAACGACGCATCTGCCTGCTACGATCGCATCATAGTTGCACTTGGCATGCTCGCGGCAAGGAGACTGGGCATGCCCGACAACGCCATCCGAACACACGCAGAAGCACTCCAGTTTATGAAATATACCGTCAAAACAATCCACGGCATATCGGAAGACACCTACCAAGGCACCCCTTTCGAACCCCTGTTCGGCACCGGCCAAGGCAGCGGCGCGTCTCCAGCAGTCTGGCTGACACTCGTAGTGATCCTACTCAACACCCTCGACCGAATAGTTCCCGAACGCACACACTTCTCAACTCCCCAGGCCAGCATCCAAAGCTCCCGCCTAGTTGACGCCTTCGTGGACGACACATCCCTCGGCTTCACCGACATACACTCCACATACGAAGACATGATTCAACGTCTTCAGGCGATTTCCCAAACATGGGAACACCTCCTTCATCTTTCTGGCGGTGCCCTCAACCTCAAGAAATGCAGCTGGTACATCCTATACTGGGACTGGAAGAACGGACGACCAGTACTCCGAGCACCACAACCAACCGATCCCACCGTAACACTCCAACAAGGCTCCAAACCCCAGCCTCACACAGAGGTGGAAAGAATGGACCTTTCAAAAGCACCACGGATCCTCGGCGTTCACCTTTCTCCCCTGGGCGATTTCTCCCAGCAAATCAAAGTATGCAAAAACAAGGCAGACGGCTTTGCAGCCAAACTCCTATCACCTACAATCAACGCCTCCGACGTACGGATCTTCCACCGGTCCATTTATATTCCATCCATGCGATACCCACTCGCAGCACTCGCAGTTGACGAAGAAGCCCTCTCCTCCATCAATCAAAGATCATCCCAACCATTCTACAGAAGCTGCACATCAACAAGAACCTTCCAACCTCCATTCGACACGGCCCAATCACGATGGGAGGTATGGACCTATATGACGTCAGAACAGAGGCAGGCATAGAGGCCATCAAATACATGCGTGACGCAGTGTACCAGAAATCGAAGCAGGAAACTCATTCTCATCAACGTCCAACACTCGCAACTGGAATCCGGCATCACTCAACCCATACTCGAACACCCAAACATACATCTCCCATACTTGACACCCACATGGATCACATCTATACGCCAGTACCTACACCGCCACAATCTCACCATCACGCTGACAGACACCTATGACATCAAGCCAAAAGGAAAAGACGACCTTGTCATCATGACTGCCGAACACCTTCAACGGTACAGTCCGTCACAACAACGAGACATAAATCTTGTACGTCTCCACCTCCAAGTTCAATCTCTATCAGACATCACCGACCCCACAAGACCCAACGCCATTCTACTCCACATGCTCGACGGAAAAAGGAAACCCAACACACCAAGTAGCCCGCTCTGGCCCAGACAACCGGAACCCAGCAACGCCCAGAGACGCCTATGGAAACGCTTCATTGCATCCTCCTATCTGCGCTACATCCCGTTCTGGAAAAACCCTCCCACATCGACAAGACGAACACTGAATCCTCCACCAACAGCAATCCACCCAACACCAACTACTTCGCTCCTCCTCGAACTTATAACTAAACTCCCAAAGGGCAAGCGACGTCTCCTCGCGTCCTTAACTCAAGTGGCTACCGATGAGACCATATGGAACGCCTTTAGATCGAGACAACGCCTCAACATCGCATCCGACGGAGGGCTAAGCAACAAAACGGGCACCTTCGGATGGGTACTCGCCACCACCACTGAAACACTTTACCAGTGCTCGGGTCCCGTCGACGGACCCAGAGATACTTCCTCCTCAACACGCAGCGAACTCTGCGGCTACGCCTCCGCACTCCTTCTGCTAACAACATTATCCAAACTATGGAACAAACGCCACCGATGCAAATTCCGATGGATCGTTGACAGCAAAGCAGCAATACAACGAGTGCTCCGCCATACACGACATGGCCGTCCACAACGGAAGCAACCTAACGACACGGATCTTATGACCATCATCATTTCCAACACTCGAGATCTCAAACGTCCCATAAAGATTTCATGGATCAAAGGACACCAAGATGAAAGCATATCCTACGATCGCCTCCCTCTACGAGCACGTCTCAATATCGACGCTGATTTCCTCGCCACCAGACACCGCCATCGCGGCAAATTGCAGCCCATAGAAAGAACCGATCACCATCCAGAACAACAGATGTCAATCTCCATAAATGGCACCAGGATCCAAAGTCAAGTTGACGCATGTATACGATTTCACGTCAACGGATATCACCTGAGACAATACATGCAATCTAGGAACAAATGGACAAACTCAACATGGGACGAAATTGACTTCGAATCCTTCGGAGCCCATTTCAAGTCCCTGTCCTCGTCTCAACAAACCTCTCACATGAAACACGTCCATGACCAACAACCACTGGGCAAACGCCTCAACCGAATCGCTCCCATCCCCGATCCCACCCTAGAGCAGTGTCCATGCTGCAAACACCAGACCGAGGATCAACGTCATCTACTAACGTGCACAAGGAACCCGGACGCAAAAGACGCAATGGCCACCCTCAGAAAAACTATTATGACAGCCGATGACACCCACCCCCTCCGCTACCTGATAGTCGAAGGCATTCAACATTGGATCGACCACCCGGAACAACCCTTCCAGCCAGCAACACACTCGTATCCACCGCATCTTCATGATCCCATCCGTACCGCCATTGATTCCCAAGCACGCATCGGATGGCGTCACCTACTGACAGGCTTACTCAGCTCAGGATGGATCACACTAGCAAGCCTTGACATGCACGCCAACACAAAACCTGAGCCCAAAACAGGAGCCAACAGAATCCGCAAGTGCCTCATCGCAATCCACACCTTCACCCGCCAACTCTGGCTCGCCAGGAACGCAGTTCTCCACGCCGACACCGAAGCCACAACCACGGCTATAGCTCGCACAGCAGAACAGATCGAAGTCAGCTACTACCACCAAAGACCCCAACTTCTCCGATTCGACGATCGCCACCTCTGCGATCGCAACCTTCAACAGCTTATGACCGGATCCTCCACAACTCGCAGACGATGGCTCCGACTCGTCAAATCCTCCGCTACAACACACACCCAAGACGGAACACGACAGACAACGATACAAAGCTTCTTCCCAACGATACAGTAATCGGCGAGCACAGTAGTAACTAAGTTCTCGCGAGCCCACGCTTGCCGGAACGGGGTACACTCTGGGGACCTAACGGTCCAAAGACGGTGACAACCCTCAATAATTAGGTTTTATATAGCTCTTACCTCGTCCTTGACCTCCTCATCTGAGCTCTCGAGAGCTGCGGCCATCTCTTCATTGCTCACTCTTGCGACATGAGCTCCAATTGCGTCGTCGATGGGAGCGTCGTTTCCATTCCCGAGTCCAGTCACGGGTTCATTACTTGGGTTTGTCGTCGATCCCTCTTCTGCCAACTTGATTGATCGCGAATTCAAGCACAACTCCTTGATAGTACCACCACCAAGCTCGTAAGCTGCGGTGATGATAGTGACAGCACGCTTGTTGTTGGTCGAGGACTGAATTTACTGAAGTCACAGTCCCGATAACGTGCTTCGTTTTGGCGTTGGCTCCGTATCTTCGGTGACACTCAGACAGTGATGTCACATGGTGAGCTTTCGCCTGCACCCTTGCTCCAATCACAAAACGAGGATCGACTCTTGGCATTTAGAGCTCAATTCGCTTTGATCTGAAGGAGTGATCCTTCAAAGTTCAGGGCGACCGTCGACAAATACGATCAAAATTCCTTAGCAAAAAAATTTAGCCGCCGAAGATTTCTAATTACTCTTCAAGGAAGGATATCCAGCCAAAACCCCTTTACCCCAACCTTGCTGCAAGTGTTACAAAGAGATATGCCAAACCTGGAGCTCAACGGACCTTGCTACAGAATTGGCAAAGCATAATGGAGGTTGGCAAAAACGGCCTTATATAAGGTCATTTGGCCTTAAATAATGCCGTTGGGAGGGTAGACACTAGCACTAGTTAGAGGGGCCTTGATTAGCTAGGACGCTCACTTTCTTTATCGACTGCCTCAGTATGCGGAGTGGCTAGTGGCTTCAGTCCGATCACTACCTTGAATGGAGAGTGGGTTCATGTCCAATCACCACCTTAAATGGATTGTGGCTTCACATCCAATCACTACCTCTGATGGAGAGTGGCTTCACCTTGGATCACCACCTGTAGTGGAGAGTGGCTTCACCTTGGATCACTACCTCTAATGAGAGTGAGTGGGTGCATGTCCTCTAATTGAGTCCACATCCAATCACCACCTCAAATGGAGAGTGGCTTCACCTTGGATCACCATCTCTACTGCTGGAGAGTGACTTCATGTCTGATCATGACTTCTATTGGAGAGTGGCTTCAATTTTGATCACCAACTCTAATGGAGAGTGGCTTCATGTCCAATCATCACCTCTAATGGAGAGTAGCTTCACATCCAATCACTAGCACCTCTAAAGGAGAGTGGCTTCACGTCCAATCATCACCTCTAATGGAGATTGGCTCATATCATATCACAACCTTATTGCTGGTTGGTTGTTGATTCTGGATTTGAATACTGAGACTCGTTTTACACTAGTCACTCGCTCATCCTATGCTCTTGTAATGAACTCAGGTGTAAACAGAAGTATAAAAACCCTTGAAGTGCACAACCACTTTGACCAAGCACATCCAACGGAAGATGAAGAAATCAAATGTCATCAACAACAAGACAATCCATCCGTATCAGTGGGGCTGCAGATATGCTGCACATAATTTGTCAACATAACTGCATATAAGAAGGAAGGAAAATCGCTACTAAGTTCATAAACTTTTAGACTGACGAGTTTGGGAACACATTCCTCCTGAAAAAATTGAGAGCCATTACTAGTAGTACAGTAGTCACAAATGAGATTTTGAATACTGTAAGCAGCAGTCCATTTGATTGGTGAAAACAATCAAAATCATCATTGACGGATAAAGAGACATTCAAATGACGTTGCCCATGTGTTCACAATTACTGTGCAATCCTGTTAGAACCACCACATGAACACAAAACAAGCAAGGGAATTCAAATTTCAAAACAAGAATTACAGTTGTTGGGAGACAGCAAACGAATTAAACGTAAGCATGAAAATGTGGTGGTGGCATCAAAAATGGGAAACATAAATGAACAGGACAAAAGGAACACCACCCAGACAAACAACAATGACTAGATTAATTGAAACCAGCTGAATGAACTCATTTTAAATTCTCTTGACAGTGCAGGAAACCAAAATCCAGCATGGTCCAATCACAAGATAAATCAAATCTCCATTAGTGGTGGTCAAGCAGGAAATTGAGTGCCACCATCCAGGGGGAGCAACCCAAAATCCATCATTGCTCTCCATGTAGAGGTCATAACTAGCCGGTGCAATGTGACTCATTATTCTGAGGTGGTCAACAAGCAGGATGCCATAGATACCAGCACGAACGCCAAGAAGGAAGCATTTGCCACTCAACATACAATTCGAGGAAAACGCTCGAAAATGTCGGTAAGTGGACCGCTCATGTGAGGAATTCCACAAACAACACGAGGCAAGCAATGATGGACTCGGCATGCTGTAGCAAACCTATCAAGTCAGATTGTCAAAAATGCTTGGAGGCACGGTGATTACTCCTGGTTTCCACCAGTGTGATGATAATCAGTTACAGTTGTATCACTATGCCAATGCAAGTATTTGTACTGTATTGTATCATGAAGAATACATGAATGAACGTCCTAATGATGACCGTTGAATGAATGTCCGATGACCAATGACCGTTGGTGAATGACCCATGAATAACAATGTCCAATGACCCCAGATGAATTGTGGCTTGTGGAGACTAGTAGGACCTATTGAGTTGATCTTACCTAGGAACATTCAAGAATGCAGTCATGGCTACCAATGACCAATCAATGCAGTCTTCTTCTGTATCAATGACCATTCAATTTGGTCTTGGGTTCCATTCATGGTGGCTCACTTCAAATTTTATACTGCTCACAACACAATTGTTTGACTTTTGTTGAAGCCCTTTCCCTCTTATTTGCAAAGCACTTGTTAGTTCTGGTAATGGGCGGGATAATCACATGATTCCTCGGCGCCAAGTATCAACAAAGAAGACCAAGACAACATCTCCCTACATGCCTCCAGCATTTGCTTGCGCTACTGCCCTTGCCATTGAAGGACTCCTGGACTAATCCAAGTCCGAACATGCCAAGATATACAAGAGTGGAATCCATCAAGTCTCTGATGACCCCTTTGATTGTGAACCTGAAGGTCTCTGCCAGTTCCTCAAGGACGTTCATGACAGAGCCAAGGAGATGGGTGGACTGAAGGCATACTCAAGGTCACTCTCAATGTTTTCCACATTCTCCTGATGTACAGATTTAGCCTGGGACAGTTGTTCCGCCACAGGCAGAGAAGTGTAGTTCCTTCAGATCCTTACTTGCTCGTATTTGGACCATAGCAGTTGATGAAACGCTCCTTCATGGACCCATCCGCGGGTATAGTCAATCACTGACCCTAGTATCCAGCATGTAATGCAATACACCTTCAGGATTGTGCCCTGCGTACACAGTCCTGATGTACAGATTTAGCCTGGGACAGTTGTTCTGCCACGGGCAGAAAGTGTAGTTCCTTTAGATCCTTACTTGCTCGTATTTGGACCCATAGTTGATGAAAAGCTCCTTCATGGACCCATCCGCGGGTATAGTCAATCACTGACCCTAGTATCCAGCATGTAATGCAATACACCTTCAGGATTGTGCCCTGTGTACACAGTCCTGATGTACAGATTTAGCCTGGGACAGTTCCTTCAGATCCTTACTTGCTTGTATTTGGACCCATAGTTGATGAAAAGCTCCTTCATGGACCCATCCGCGGGTATAGTCAATCACTGACCCTAGTATCCAGCATGTAATGCAATACACCTTCAGGATTGTGCCCTGTGAACACAGTCCTGATGTACAGATTTAGCCTGGGACAGTTCCTTCAGATCCTTACTTGCTCGTATTTGGACCCATAGTTGATGAAAAGCTCCTTCATGGACCCATCCGCGGGTATAGTCAATCACTGACCCTAGTATCCAGCATGTAATGCAATACACCTTCAGGATTGTGCCCTGCGTACACAGAGGGATTGTCCTCCATTTTACAATTGTTCATGTATGCTGGGATACGCCTTGCTGCAATGTCATGCAGCTTGCCGGTCCAATCGTCCCTAATGCAATGTCAAATTGATGTAATGATGCCGGAGTTGGGCCTGCATCAAATATCCACTTCTCACATTTCAAACCCATGATGAAGTTCTTCACCAAAAAGGCACACTCTTGCTTCCTTCAAATCCTCCTTTTGTAATGGTGCATAACCCCCAGATCCAACATTTTGCCCTTCCTGAGGCTCAAGCTTGTGCGAAAGGGTATCAGCAGAGAGGTGCACAGTACAAACAGGCCCAACTCAGCATTGGGAATGGTTGATTATTGGACTGTGAGAACAAGACAAAAAGAATTCCACACCAATATCAGTTGTGGCAGTTCCTTGCCAGGATCTGGACCCACAACCACATCCTCTGTGCTCATCTCAGGTGTTAACCATCTACGACTTCATGATGAGAAGACGGACTCCTTGAGGAAAGATGACACATGTTTGATGTGTACGCCAAATACCCACCAAGTGTCCATTCCAGGGACATCCTTTCATACAAGGGTTTTGACTTGACTATGTCATCAAAGGACTCCTCATTATAAGTCACTGCTGTGAGCAATAGGTAATCCTATTCAAGTTTGTCACGCTCATGTGCAGTTCTCATTCCATCGATAACCTTGTTTCTGTCATGGACATCTGTTCACTCATGGCAGTACTCCTTCCCTACAAGAAAGTGCGCATTATTGTTCCACAGTAAAGAGCCTCCAACATGCATCTCAAACTCAACCTGGGCAGCTTAGGCATCAGGGATTTCTCCCCTACAAGGATGCAAGGCCTGCTTGAACGAATAATGGAATGTACCACCTCTCGGTGATAAGAGCGTCAATTGGGTTCCTAAACCTGATGCAAATGTCCAACCTAGTGGCAAACCTGGTGCAGGCTGTTTCTTGAAAGCTTTGTGAATGAAACCACACACCTGTAACCCAACACCACAGAGTGCCGCCGCATGAGTAGGATATCCGTGTGTCCTCGCAATGTTGCAAAGAGTCCAATCAACATACCTTCCAAAGGCAAGATTCAGTGTCCTCGGCAAAACAATTGCTATTGTTGAAGCAACTATTGCAGCCCAAACAGTCATTCCTTTTTTCACAAGAAGCTACAGGTCTTACATTAGTGCTTCCGATACAGTTTTGCGGGGTGTACCCAACTTGACTGTTCCTGTCCAATTTCGTGCGCTCAGTATACCAGATATTGCCGTAGCTAATGGTGGTCGTCCGACGTGAGGGCAACTTGGTTGAGGAAGTCACCATTGTCAAATTGAACTGCAAACGAAACATTTCCAGACTCGTCCCCTTTCCTGTTGGCATTTTCACCCTAATAGTAAAAGCCATACTAGGTATACTTGCAGAATGCTCTGGATCCGATGTCTTTTGTGGCTGAGAGTTTCCGCTTCTTGGGCGACAATGGTCTCTAAGTCTTTCCGTCAGACACTCTACGATGGTTTGTTGTGGGTGATGCAACCTCTCACTTAACGACACGATGCTCGATGCTGTCATTAGCACAAGCTTCTCCAACATGTTCGTAAAAATCCGCCTCTTAACTGGGTTTCCGCTTCGAAGATTTGCAATGCCGGCGGAATGCAGTATCCAGCGAGTGAAAAGTTTTCCTCTGCGAAATGATCAGGATGAGTCCGACTGGAACTGTAGGCTAACTGCTGAAGTCGGATCGGGAGATATAAAGTAGAATCTCCACCCGTCCGGAAATCCAACGGCTGTTTGTGCCTTTTCCTCAACGTCAATTTTGAGACACATCTGTGGGTGGTCCCCGGCAAAACAAATTTGAGACACAAGCAGTCGGAAAATCATCACGAGTTGAAGCGATGACAAACAAGATTACCTTGCGGAAGCAAACACCTCGCGGTCGGGACGGATTTCCTCCCGGCACGCGCACAGGCCATGCACTTTCCACATTCTCGTCTCACACCCAACATACTACATCCACACTTCTCCGAAAACAAATCCACGGGATTTTTGTCTTTGCTTCTGGGATGACATTGTTGCTAGTTTTAGTTAGGACGATGATATTGCCGTCGTTGTCCAACCTGTATTTGATCAAATGACGCGGTTGCTTGAGAGGCGGCTGGTCATCGTAGTATTATGTCTGTTGCCACTTTGTCACATACTCCTCCTCTTCTTTGACAATGTCCTTGCCCGATATACCCTCTGCAATATCTTCATCGTCAAACCACACCTGATATGTCATGGGTGGGAAAACACCGTTTGGTGACGAGAACTTCTGCTTTTCGACGGAAGAAGCAAAGCGTTGCGTAACATGATATCCTGGTAATGATACCCCAGTCATACATACTGTTTCCAGGAAATTGGGCATAGACTCAGTGACCTACAAAGGCATTGCAACAAGTGACTGTTGTGGGGCGGACCACTCCTTACATCAACGGTAGTGTTTCCTGTGTCAAGCTTTGCCTTGGAATTCGTAGGGGCAGCAAATAAGTTGTGTTCTGGTGGAATGCCAAGAAGAGCAGGAGTTGCTGTCCCTTTCAACGGACGGGAAGCAGCTTTTGGTTTACGGTCTTTGGCACTGGAGCCCCCGCGAACCTACGTCATTGTTATGGAGAAATTAGGCACAGCTTTTGGATAGAAACCATGACCTTGCGAGTGGAAGCATTCGTAGGAGGCAGCGTCGTCGTCGCTGCCGCCGCTGATGTAGTAGTTCATGATATGCATGCATTCAAAGTCTTGCAATCCCTGGATTTCCAAATGGCATGATGTTTTGGGGTATGCGATTCAAAAATTGTCTTTCCCATCAATGGTCCATGTCTTGTTTTGGGACAAAGGGGGTAAATTGTATCCATACACTGCAGGACAAAATACTAGTACTCCGTACGGCATACAGTACTCGAGTCCGTAAACACTGAAGCACTACACCTACTTGCACTGGCCGTACATGACATGTGACAGCACAGAAACATGACACATGACGCATATGACATCATTTGTCCAAGAATTCATGACCATCCATATTTCCTGACCGAGGGCGAAAATCACATTTTCACACCGAACTGCTCAGTACTTCGCTGAGATCACGATTATAACTGTGTCGAACAATAGCGCTGAGACTATCAACAAAGTACAGCCGACGGGCAAAAACATCAACTGGTGTAACGAATCCAACGTTATTCAACTGCATTGCATTTGTCAAACTATACAGAAAGTACAATTGTAGTTGTCTACCGGTAGTTGTTTACCATCAGGATAATGGCACGATCTGCGGAAGCTATTCAAGCGCGAGCACAAAAGCGAAATCGATCCGTGGCCGAACAACGACGTGCCGATTCATTGCAACAACAGCAACAGCAACAACAGTCAAAAATAATGATGCACGGCAAGAGACAAACTCATGATACAACGACCATGTTGCAACCACCTACGACGGCGAAGACGAACGATGACGTGACGAACAAAGTATTGTCGCCCATCATGACGATCAATCGTCATCATGATCATGTTTCGGATGATGATCATAATGCCGCTGATGCGAACAACACGTCCGCATCCAGCGCATTGGAACCAGGTGCTTGGACCTGTCCCAAGTGTCATAATTTCAATTATGCAAGTCGTCGGACTTGTCACTCAAAAACATGTGATGAAACGAGACCGGCGGCAGCTACCGCAGCATATTACAACAGTAGCAACAACGGCAGTGCGACATTGTTTCATCAACGAAGACAACCATCGTTTGGCAAACCACGACACGATCCTGCCACCAGCAAGGTTGTTCCTTGGACAGCCCCTCCCGCTACGAAGGAACAATTGGAGAAGAATCGAGAATTGCGTCAACGTTATCTCGATGCTACTGCTGCTAATGACAAAACGACGTTAGCTCAAGATGCGCCAACCAACACAAACACAACAATGACGTTAGAGGAGATCGAGCGCGCACGAATTTTGGTGGCGCGGGATGAACGCAAAGAACTACGACGACAAGAAAAACGAGACCGCCGTCAACGGTGGCGTGATGGGACTGTAAAATCCGAGCCTGCATTGTCAACTGCTAACGCTACTGCTCTTCCTGCCGCCAAGGACAAGAATCGTGCTCAGAAATTGGCGGAAGAACTCCGCAGAGAACGACGACGGCTGCGAAAACTGTACTTGTCCACAAAGGGAGTTGGGATGACGGAGGACGAGATTCAACACGCCAAAGTTTTGGTGGCGCGACACGAGAAGAAGCAAAGAGGCAAGACAAGGCAAGCTCCAAGGAGTGACGACTAGACACATTATTGTCACAGAGAAGACAGCGACCACAAATAATGAGTCAAACTGACCAGCTAATTGAGTTGACACTTGCGAGAACAGCCCAAGGTGCGCAGCGACATGTAGCGGAAGTTACAAGGCTTGGGCAACAGGTAAAGTTTCAAACTTTGGATTCTTGAGTCGCTGCAGGACTTCCGGATTCAACAGGTTCTTCAAGGTCTTCTGGGATAGATCGACTTGCCGCTTTCTTGTTCCGACCCTTCTTTTTCTTTCCTTTTTCATCCACTTTTTCCGGAGGCGGCGGCATGGGTTCCATTCCATAATGCTTTCGCACTATATTAACATTCTTCACATTCGCTTTCCAGTATATATCAAAAATATCTCCTGCTAGCGGGATTGCTCCGATGCAAAAATCAATTCCACAATTGATGAGCATAATGCATCCGGACCGGCGAAAGACTCTCTTGTCAAAGGCAAACCACGCCCGAATAACGATCCAGATCGACACACCCATTGTGGCAAAATCACCGACACCGGGAATAAGACCAATGATCGAGTCGGCACCAAAGGTTTTTCCGCACACGGTAATCCAGGATGTGTCCATAAAGTTAGCGAGCGACTCCATTTCTTGGAGAATTTTTATTTGATCCTCGTTCAATACAGGAGGCTCTCGTTTTCCACAACAAAGCATGATTGCGGTGGGGTGGTAAGTGATTTCAAGAGCGGAGGGTCAGGAGTGGTGAGGACTTGATGGTCGTTGTGACTCGTGTGTTTTCTCAAACTGTCGTTGTTGTCGTTCGATCAGAGCTAAGATATATGGTAACAAAACACTGGTACGAAAACAGCATATCATCATCAAATCCATGTTTTACTTACTGGCGTACTACTAGTACCAGGATTCGTGATAGCACATGCATGTATCGGAAAATGTGAGGATGCATCCGGCAGTTTATTCGTAGTTAGGCGTGTCACATTCATACACATTCTTTGGAATTGCGCTGTATACGTGTATTCCCAATCTATACATGGTAGTGCCCCAACGGTTGGCTTTCGATTTGTTTTGAATATCATTTAAGCTAAATTAATACCCAAGTTCGGCTTCGGCGGTCAGCGCCTACAACCGCATCATCACCGTGGGACTGGTTTCATCTTTCATCCATTGATCCGTCCCCTATCATCATTGCTCCTCACTTGGGGGGAATGGCGAAATGACATCACCGTGGGACTGGTTTCATCTTTCATCCATTGATCCGTCCCCTATCATCATTGCTCCTCACTTGGGGGGAATGGCGAAATGACTGCAATGTGGGCAGACAAGCCGTTGCTCCTGTACACACTAGACGTGTCACTTGGGTAGCAAGGATATGGTGCAAAGTACTGCATTGTTCATAACAGCAGATGTGACGACTCATAACACAAATAATCACAACGGAGTTAATGCTACTACATCAACAACTAGTCGCCCGTGCTATCACACGAAAGGCCGCGAGACCGGCACAAAAGGATGTGTACATCAATCATTCTTCTTTTCCATCTTGTCCTTTGGATCCGCATTTTTATTCTCGTCCACTGCTGCCGCATTCTCCTCCTCCGGCAGCGGTGGCGACTCTTCAGCTTCGGGGGCTGTACTTGGCGGTGCTGTTGATGATGCCGACGACGATGCCTGAGGCGGTTCCATCCCGGGCACGTGATCTGGGACTTCACCCATCAATAACATATCCACTGCTCGATTCAAATTACCATGAGATGTCAGCAGGGCTCGTAAAGAAGCTTGTTCGTCGTCAAAGCCCATGTCTCGAAGCGATTGCAATTGCACTCGAAAGCGATCGGCAGGGTGCTGCTGTTGTTGTTGCGTATGCTGCTGCCCGACACCCAGGTTGGTGGCTTGCATTTGATTCAATAACGTGGAGAAGTCCAACCCACCTGCAGTTGGCGGCATACTTCCAGCCGATGTTGGCGGTGGCATGCCAAACGCATCCATCATTCCAGGTGGTGGTGGCATCATCATCCCTCCACCCACACCACCCATGGCCTGCTGCAACTGCATCATGGCTCTCAAATTATCGGGCTGCATCATCGATCGCAATACCTGCGGGTCTTGCAACATCCTTGCCGCTTGTGGATTGTGTTCCATCATCTGCTGCATCATTGGATTGGACGCCATGATACTTTGCATCATTGCAGGATTTGCTAGAAAGGATTCCATCATTTGCGCCATAGCGGGGTTTTCCAACATTTGCAACGTCTGTTCCATTTGTTGTTGTGACGGTTGGGCGGCAGCCGCCCAGGGATTACTGGCATCTGGTGTCGATAATGCTGTGGAGGATGATGATGGAGGCGGGAATCCCCAAGGATTGTTCATCATCGTGTTAGGCATGCTTGGCGGCGTCGTACGGGTTGCCGAGTTGGAGGTGTTGGGGTTGGTCCTGGACGTCGAAGTCGACGATCCCCACGGATTAGGCATGGCGGTGCCAGTAGCACCGGCCAAGGAATTAGTACTACCATCGCCTGACGATTGAGTCGTATTTGAACCACCTGGTGCCATGGCCTCCATCATGGGTTCTTGCACATCGCGATACATGTTGCTGAGAGCGCTAAATCCTCCAGGCATGTTCTCCAGTTGGGACATGGCCAAATCTTGCGATCTCATCATGTGTTGCATTGCTTGTGGATTCCGCATCATTTCCAACGACTGGCGCAACAGCTGCGGATTGTTGAAAACTTCGCGAAGCTGTGGGTTCGAATCCATGAGTTGCTGCATTTGAGGGTTCATTTCCATCATGGTCCTCATGAGATCAGGATTGTCAAAGAGCGATTGCATCAAAGGCGAATTCATCATTTGGGACATTTGCTCCGGATTCATATCTTGTGGGTTCATCATCCCTGGCATCATTCCCGGAGGCATATTTGCGGGTGCAAACGGGTTCAGGTTCGTATTCGAACCAGCAGGAACGTGTACGGTCCTGTTGACAGTTGGTCGCTGCTGTGCAGGTGGAGGAGACGCCGCAACAGTTGCTGCGGGGGAAGGTGGTACAGGAGCACGACTCTTGACAAGATGAAGCGTGGATTCGTGAACAATGGCATAATCACTCAACGAGCGATCGTCATCCAGAATCCTTCCCTTATAAATCAATCTTTGCAGCGGGATTGGACCATGTTCGTGCTCTTGCAACAATGCTTTGACTTGTCGAACAGTCGTATCAGACAAGGACGTGTCCAATTCCAAGGGGAACTTGGTTCCGTTGGAAAGGCGAATGAACACGCGAACGGCCATGCTCTATTGCGTTGCGATGAATGACTGGTATGATAAGCGGTCGTCAGTCCAAATCGAAATAAGAAAACTTAACTACATGTACCAATCGACAAGCAGGAACGGAACAGATCGCCAACGAAGGATTTCGAACCCCGGTTTCCATTCCAAAGCTCGCGACCGTGGAACAATCCTCGTGAAACCCACATCCGACGTGGCGGTACATCAGTATAGCGTACACCAGGTACTCCAGTACGGGAATATACTGGCCTTTTCATTCGACATATCATACGCCGTATATCATACACTGATGTCGTGGTCGCCGTGGAACGCTCCCCAGATGGTCTCCCCTCTCTCCGCTACAAGTACTTCCCCTGTGACCTGTGACTGTGGTACTCGTATTGGTACGAGGTACTGTACGGAGTACTCCGAGTATCATACACTCTTTCCATTGCGCGCATAACTCTGGCTACTAGCTACTAGCTAGCTAGTACCACTACCGGTAGAGCGACTCTACGATGATATCAAGATGGATCGTACTCATGTCGTACCTGAAGAACCTAACTTGTCACACCAACGTCGACACATGTACCGAATTGCACAAAACAGATAAGAAGTTACGGTTCCAGCATCGATACCATGTACTACTTTGAATGGAGACCGCATGAAGTCGGTACAGGCATTAACATAAAATATCAGTAATACTCTTACTGAGCTGGCTTCAGAACATCCTTCTTGTTGAGAGGCACACGTCCCACCATCAAGTACATGGGAGTAAAAATCTTGGCATCCCCGCCTTCACCAAGTCCATATCCTCCCGTTTGTAACATCTGCTGTGTCTTGTACGTGCCCGAAGGCGCCAAATAGAGGAATTCCAACATGCGCACCGACATGTTCGTCAAGCGGAATCCCAACCAATTGAACTGGAAACGCTGGGTGAATGGATTCCACGAAGGGAGAAGCGGCAAATGCCAAACTTTGCCACGCTTGCCAATGTTATCTTCCACACAATCACGCTCTTCCAACATCTCGAAACCAGCGTCAATCATGGCTTGCAAACACACGGAAGTGTGGCATATAGAAGGCAGACCGTCGCCTTCTTCAATCTTCTTTTTGGCCCTTTCATGTGCCGGATCACCGGGGATATACTTATCCGTCATGCACCATTCGTAACAAGCAAAGATCGCACCAGGCTTCAACACACGATACACTTCACTGTACACACCGACACGATCCGGCGCATGGCACGTGGCTTCAATCGCGTACGCCCCATCAAAGGTTCCGTGTTCAAAGGGCATTTGCATGAAATCTCCCTGCACGGACCTACAATGTCCTCGCACAACGTCATCTTCGTCACAAAGTTCATTCCCGCGATCGACTTGGTATTGATTGAGGGTGAGGCCCGTCACGTCGGCAAGGGTGAAGCGGCAAATGTTGCGCATTGGACCGCCAATGCCGCAGCCAACGTCGAGGATTTTGTTGGTATACGCGCTGCCAACGAGGCCAAGCTTGCTGGCGAGGTAGTACTCATGGCGGCGGATGGATTCGCTGAAGGATTCAAAGGCATAGCGGTAGGCAAAGTGGAAGGAGGAACCCCAACCCCATTCGTAAAACAGAGTGGCAAGATCGTAGTAACTGTCGACGAGAGTCTTGTATTCTGCATTTCGAGTTTCTTCGTCATTTTCTTGATGAAGTTCGAGGTAGCGATCAATGCCAGAGTTGACATCAGAAGAGGACTTGAGTTTTCGCTCCTAAATGAGCGGATATTTATCATGCGTTGTTCAGAATACATGTTGAGAAGTGTGAACCACAGGAAAAGGAGGTTGATAAGGATTCGTGAGTGCAATGTGTACAGTCTACTGTTGTACAGGCGCCTTATGCCATCGTCATTGGTCCGACGAACTCAAACGATTGGATCTACATTGTACGTACATGTCGATTCAACTGTTTTAACAGCGTCATGCAGCGTCCAACAGGATCCATGGGTGTGACAAGTTGGAGGATGGCCAAGGTGGCAGTCGCCCCGAGGGCAAGTTCCTTGGCGCCCAACGAGATTCGCAACGTCGACATGGCGCAATTGTGTATCCAGTTCGTCTTGGCGCTTGATATGCAATATGCACTCGAAATTCGTGCAGTCCCTGCATGCATGGACTACTCGCAAAGCGCGTAGAATATGACAAACCTTCCCAGTCATATGCATACTACAAGTAAATCTGTAAACACATGTATGAAAGTGCGAGCACCGAAGTCGACGTGATAAACCAGTACTCCGGTACCTCGTACTGTACAGGTCGACCCAGCAGTACTCCGAGTAGTGGTCGTGTACTGGCAACTGGCATATTATGAAACGTGCGACGTGCGTGACTGCTAATTTGCAGTTTGTATGATATTCATATTCGGTTATTCTGAGTAAACTTGCAATACCCACTAACCAGTACTGTAGCAGTAGTGTAGTAGCCTCCATCCTCGGTACACCGAGTACTCGTACTCGGTACGTCGTTCTATATCATACCAGTTACATGTGTACAGGGTACAGGTATGTAGTCCTGCGTCTTGCCATCCTAAACGTGTGAGACTCCGGAAAGCCAGGTCTTGGGTCCTGGTCACCTGGTCATGTATTTCATACGAAAAGCACCCGCAAAAACTGAACTGTCTCATGGTCTGTTGTCTGTTGGTCATCATTACAAGGACTACGACTACCGGAGCACATGAACACCTCCATCGAACGAGACACAATAGCAAATTGTTATCAGTTCGACTCTGCCGAAAGTTCTTTGTTATCCCTCACTGAACACTCATACCACGCATCTCAATCATCATGCATACAGAAGGTAATGACCATGACGACATACCAGAGAACATTGGTACGATGATCGCGGACGAGAACGCTACTGATGGCGATGAGAGCGATGACAAGTATGCCAAGCGGCATAAGCAAATACAACAAGGCGTATCGATCGTCTGCATGCTCTTTTGTTGTTCGTCAATGATTCTCCTTCTGCTTATTGTGCTCTGGGGACAAGCAGGTCCACTTCCAGTCCTCATACCCCTTCCAAGTACTACAACTTCTTATCACTCCTATCATGACATTGGCGCCAATCTCAGAAACATTTTGGCACAAAATGGTAAATTCTTGTTGCGACGCCCTCGTAAGCATGTCGACGAAGTGCTACAAGAAACAATACCTATTGCTACCAAAAACAAAAACAAACGAGACAGTCGCATGGAACAAGGGGATGATGGTCATGTGGAACTGGATGAGCACAAACGAAAGCGAAAACCGAACCAAGATAAGCCACAAGACAAGCGCTGAAAGGAATCAGGATGAGAGTTTCGTGCTCAAATCGCATACGCAACTTCTTCCATGTATATCCCACCGATTATGCATCTCACTCAAAATTGAATCCGAGAGTAAATCATTCTAATGTAATACAATGCTACTAGTATGCTGTTCCATGGAACCGTGAAGAGAGACATCCTTGATGAATTCGGCACTAAGCTTCGCACTCCGACACTTCCCTAGGTCCACCAAACTTCTCGGTTCCAACATCGTCAATACCAGATCTCACGTTGCATTGTGCACTCCTTTGAAGTGATGTGATGTAATGAAACCAGTGAGAGGGAATGTATAAGACTTCCCCAGCCTTGAGTACCGTCTCAACAGCCAAGGCCTCCTTGCTAACTTCCAACCACCCTCGTTCTTGAGCCGGCATGGCGCTAGTACCATTCTTCGAACTCGCATCATCCAGATACTGAATATGCCCAAAGTTCAACAACGAATGCCGGTACACGGAATTTCCCCTGGCCGTCACAATGCCCAACTTTGGACATTCCATGGGTGGACTCAAAATGTATCGCTTGGCCCCATGTATCATGGCCACCATGTTTCGGCCCGTATCGTAATGCGTCGCAGCCGTCACGCCGCGTTCACCAAATCGACATTGGATGCCCTTCTGTTCGTCTGGATGGAATTGGAAAAAGTTGGCTTGCGTCGAGGAGAAGAGAGGCAAATCGAGTGACACAAAGCCCCATTCATTTTTGGAATTGTAACGTTCCTCTCGCGGAACACCGGCTTGCCAGTAAAAATGAGGTTGGTCGAAGGAGAGCGAAACGGCATCCGCGTACCTGGCGTGCAGATTCCATTTCTTAAATGTCCAATCGTTGTTCAGAGTCGGGGGTGGCCCGAATCGATCCATGTGCCATGATGAGGGTGAAAAGAATGCAAAGAAGTTGTCATGCGATTCTTGACAAGTTCCCATGGTGCGTTGGTTCTCGGAAAAGAAGTAGGACTTTCCACCATCAAAACCAGCTGTGACGTACTCGTCGGTCCACTTGATGGTAGCTGCGTCAACGTCTGGTACATTGTAGACTTTAAAGGGTAATTCCGCGTTACGGTAGTTGAGAGCCATTTCGCGTTCCTTTTCGTTGGAATAATCAAAATGCATCAAATGCTCGACAATCGTATCGGGTGGATCGTCGATCGAATCTTGAGGCCATCGCTTCAACATTTCTTCCAATGTCTCCAAGTGAGGATAATCGTCGGACGGCGAAGGCTCCTTCTCGGGATATGTGTAGCCACGTTTGGTATAATCCACCTTGGGTCCTCGATTCCGCTGCTCTTCCGTGAGCTTGTCCCATTCGGCTTCCCACGCCATGGGGAATTGGCGCATGCGCTTGACATTGAAATCCACTCCAGTACCTCGCAAGGCGTCCCTGACCTTCTTCCGCGCATCGCCTTTGGGGTTTTCCTCGAGCAGCCGATTGGGCTTTTGTCCCGGCAATTCCTTCAACAAATGATCTTCGATCCAACGAATGCCACCATGAACATTTCCACGCATATCCCGATTGAGGCCTTGAAACAATTTAATAAGTTCTTCACTCGTATACTTTCCTCTTGTCACTGGAGGAGGTCTACGTTTTTGAGTTTGCTCTTCTGCTTCGTCTTCTTTCTTGTCGTCAACAGCATTTTCTTTTTCCTTATCATCACCAGTTTTTTCGCTTTCCTTGTCATCACCAATATTCTCTTTGTCCTTGTCATCACCCCGTTTCTCTTCATCCTGATCATCCAATTCTTCTTGTTTTCTCTCTGGCGAAATCCTGAGTTGTCGTTCATTTCTAGGAAATTGGTTGTTATTCCTTTGCGCCAATATATGTAGTGCACGCTTCAACAAATGTTCCTTCCCTTGCTGTTGTCGCCACTGAACATTGGAATCATAATAGACCCCAATGACAAAGAGAATGATCACGACACTCGCCACCAACGAGACAGTTTTCCAATTGTTTCTGGCAGTCGCCATCCTGCGACGAAGTCTGCGTTTGTTGTACTTGGTCTCATCGGCACCTCTCCCATCAGCCAAAGGTGGTTCGACATCCTCCGAGGAGGACGATGGAGACCCTGCTCTACCAAGCCTGTGGCCATTGGAATTGTCGGAAGGCAACATGTGATGTTTGTATTTGCATGCACTCTATTCCTTTCTTGTTCGAGTACAGTGGTTGCCAATGAACAAGAGGCAGTATCTGAGGGACAGATGATTGCAAACTGCCGAGTGGTCGAAATGCGAAGTAGTAAGGTATGCGATGAGTCGATTTACAATAGTGCCGCCGTCGGTAGTACTGCTGTATTATTTTCCTCATATTCGCTTTTCCCTGAAAACAACAACTACAAAATTTCGGATTTCTACCTTTTGGGCAATTTCAGGTATGAAAATGTTGATCCTAGACTACTAAATATCTCGCTCTACCTCCCGGCGCAACGCTTCCATGTCAAATGTCAACGCCAGGGTTCGCATTGCGCCCCTCGGGGTCGTGAGAAAGCCAAAGTTTTCCTCTATGTGTGATTGCTGTGAGATCTGCCACTCCAGTCAAAATCCTCTTTGGCTCAAAACTGAAAACAATCGCTGGATACGCTATAGTAAATTTGCACATTTTTAGTCGTATGTGTGACATGGGTATCAACATATAATCAGGTACTTGTATGCAGGTATGTACTACCTGCTACCTCCTTCCAGTACCTGCTACAAGTACTGTACGTTATTGCTACATTCGAACTACTGTACAAATCGTTGTAGATAGTAGTGTGTACTATCGCTACCGTCGTATAGGGTACATTGGCGCAGGACCCTATCTTACGTGCAGTACTAGTACCAGTACGCCAGTAGCGTCCACAACAATAGCCCGTCGTACTTGCACTGGTGGACTGGAGCTACATGGAATACGGTTTTCAGTACTGCTATTGCCTTGGACGCATCGCGTTTTCCCTCCGCCACACCATTTGAAAATCATTCCAAGTCTTCGACACGCGTGTGTGTTGGTGGCGTCGTCGGTCGCCGTGTGTGTGTGTCAAACTGGTGGTCAACACAAGGTGGAACAAGAGAGTAACGATATAAGTTTGTGTGGATGCAACAACATTTATAGTAGTTTATCTTGTGGTGTTGGAGATCAATCGTACGCTGGTCCAAGGACAAAGTGAACAATTTGGCAATCCCCATGATATCAGAATGTCGACAACTTCCAATCGATTGAAGAATGTGAATGACACTAAGCAGCAGCAGCAGCAGCAACAACGACGTGGCGTAGGAATCGACAACGACAACAATAACAACAACAATCGAAATGAAACTAAAACAACATCGACGACTCCTGCTGCCACTACCAAACTCCAGAAGGAATTGGAGATCCTTCAACGAGAATTGGAGATTGCTGAATATGCAACAGTCGGACACGGCCATGCCAAACGTAAAACACCTCGACGTGTCATGAAGGAACGCACCAAGAAACGAAAGCTATTGGAACGAGATGATATGTTCCATACTAGTAATGATGATGATGATGATGTTGACGAGGATGTTGATGGTGATTTTGATGATGATAATCCACCTAATGCAGAGGTCAACGATCGTGGTGACAATGAGGATTCTTCGCACCTGCTCCGGGGTGACGCAGAGTTTGATGACGAGGAAGACGATATTGATGAAATGGAAGGCGATGATGTGGTGGATGCTGAGTTTGAGGAGGATCCAGATGTTGAAATAGACGAGGACGAAGGCGATGACGAAGAAGTTATAGATGACGACGACGATGATGATGAAGATGATGATATAGAAGAAGGCGATAACGATGAAATCGACGCCGACATTTCGGCTCATGCACAACAGAAACAACAACGACTAGTATCCTCACAATCACAAGTCAAGAAGAAACCACCGCCCAACAGGACAAAGCCGTTTGGCAAAAAAGTAACCTCGGTGCGAAAATCGATTCAACGCAAGGTTCGTAAGAGAACGGGGCACTATCGAATGCGCAACTTTAAAAGTCACCGCATGGCAGAGCGACACGGTGAAGCGCTGGGGGCTCATGCGCGAGGGTTGCCGCTACTGGCGATTAAGAAACTTCAACAAGTGGCAGTCGATGCCCCTACTGCTCCGCAAGTATACACATCTCTGGGCATGATTTACGAAGACATGTTGAAACAAGAGGACCCCGGTAACTGGAAAGAGCGCTTGGAACTGGCCAAAAAGGCCTACGGGTCGTATCATATTGCTGCCGTTCTCTGTAAGAAGGATTACATGGTTTGGGTCCGAGCCGCTGATACGGCGAGGGAGGTGGACGATCTGTACTCGTTTGCCATGGTACAACAACAGCAACAACACGACAACCGCAATGACAGCTCCGAGCTGCAACAGCATCGTGCTCTTAAGCGATACTGGATCCAAGAAGCGCAAAGGATTATCTGACGGCAGACAACTTGAAGCCACCGGGGCTCGACGTTTCCGCGAAGCTAGCTGCTGCACATGGAATTGGGGAATTTGAGCGAAGCCCTAACGATTATGACGGCACTCAAGAATCGACCCGGTCAGACGCACAAAACGTGGATGCTGTATGCGGAACTCATGCTGCGTGTCGGATTTGAATGCGAACAATGGAATCAGGGAAAGAGAATAACATGAATTTTATGTTCCGCCGATGGCTACGAAAATACTCAAGATCCTTTGATTGGCATGAACGTCGATTGCAGGCATTGGCCTTGGCATTGGAAGCCGCGGCGGGAACTGCTAGCTGCAGCAAATTGATGCAGTGGACGCTAGAGAGAGCTGGCGAAAGCGCGAGCAGTGTGGCGGTGTGTATGATGATCTTTTGAATGGCGATGGGCGCTGGTGCATGGACTCTTATGAAACACAGCCTAAGGAAGATGTTGATCCTGAAGAAATGGCGATGCAGATGTTTCGGAGATTCCCAAAGGGGATCCCTTGGACGATGCCATGGAACAATCAAAGTTTGATGCCCTACGTTCTGCCCTCTTCTCGGACAAAAAATTTGAGCTTGAAGCGTTCGATCAAGAAACTACTGATGCAGGCTCGCAGTGGGACCAAAAACGAATTGGCGAGCGGGCAACCATGGTCAGCCGTCACAGGCAAGCTGTTGTTGACCTTGTAGGAGAAAGTCTGGCCTCGCACCACGTTGCTGCGTCAGCTGACTCAAGATCTGAGGTCCTCCTGATCGCTGCATCGTGCGCGACGTGTGCAGTATCGCATCCGAACTCATGAAACATTGCATTGGGCTTAAACAATACAAAGGCGGAAGACTTGTTGCTGAATGTGTTTCGTTCTATTTGAAGGCGCGAGCGGCTACCAGAGATAAGCACGTCCGATCCACTTTGGCATTCGAAACGAAGCAGAAAAGTACAGCCAGTGAGATCTTGCTTAGCAAAGAAACGTATGATGAGGTAAGAATGACGCGCCCATTTGTTTGCTGTACTTTTTCTGACTTTCTCGTGTAGATCCAAGATGAGAATTCTGTCTCCGATGACGATGAAGTTTTCGACTACCTGTCAGATGAAGAAGCTATGGACTCCGATCCTCATCTTCTTGACCACCTCAATCGAGGTGTTCTAACTCCAGAATTGCAGGTGCTGCTCGCACTTTGTCTCATTGGCGAAGGTGGACAAGAGTTTTGGCATCAAAGTGCATTGATGCTATCAGTTCCCTAAAGATGATACGTGCGATGCCATTGACCTCAAAGTTTTGGACGTTGATGTTATCTCTCGCCCTGAGTGGCAGGTCTACCAGCATGCCATGACAGATCAATTGGCGACTATACCCGCGCTTGCGTTCGTTGCCGATATGCTTAAAAGTGCAAGGAAAGAAAACGAGTGGGCTCCCAAATTGCGCACATCTTCCAGCGCGCTATGGACTCGATTGGACGTTTGGGTTTGCTTGAAAAAGCGCTGGAGGCCGAAAAGTCAAAGAGCCCTGACACCGTGCTGAGAAGGACACAGATTATCAAAATTGTTCTTGCGGGTGCGCGTTACCGAGTTCTGCAATGCAAAAGGCAGCTACTATCAACAGGCAACCCCAGCAAAGAGGCAATTGCTTGCTTTCAGGATGTTGAATCAGTGGTGCGGCGTCTTTGGCAAGTCGACGAAAGCGGATCGCCGTCAAAGAGTAGTATTAAGGTGCGTGTCAGCAGTGCTGGTTATGCAGGCATTCCAATGTTTCTTACCATAAGTTACCGTCATACCAACAGGCTTTGCAAGTCTTTGCGCAGTCGCTCAGTCTCCTTGATAACTCAGAAACGGACGAACGCCTCGTTCTGGGGCTGCTCGAGGCATTTGCAACACGGATGGTTGGATGTGGAGCAGACCCCCGTTCAACGCAATTCGTTGACGAGCCGACGTGGCTGTCTTTCCCTTTTTCCTCATCGTGGCAGGACGACTGCACTCGTTCACTGTCGCTCCGAGTCCACAACCTTTGTGTAGCCAACAGCGTTGCTCTATTTTCCGGATGGGAAGAAAATGAATTCACCCTCGATCTCATGAAAAGGAAAAGGAAGAACAATTACTTCGGTATTACGCTGAATGAAGGTCGCATCGTTGGCTATCTAGACGCAGATTCTTCTCGTCGACTCGCAGAGGCTTGGCTTGCGGCTGCTGGAGTTGTGGGGACCACGATTGATGTTGCTGATAGCATTCGCAAAGCTGCAATTTTTTTGCATGACGACAACCATGTGGCCCGACCACCAATTGATGGTGAAGACATTGCCATTTATGGCGAAAAGGACGCTCTTGCTGTGTTCCTTGAGTATGCGAAGCGCTGTCTCCTCGTCGCTTCTGCGACGACATCGAAGATAGAACAGAGCAACATGATTCAGATCGCAATGTCTGTGCTCCTCCCTGTTGTGAGTACACAATCGAGAAACAGCCTCATCACCCATTCATTAAATCTTTGTGCTAACACGCGGGACACAGACTCAGTTCAGTGTTCTAGATGCTCTCTGGGATTCACCACTCGGTCGAGCTACGGGATCCCTGTCCGGACTCGATGAGTGGCGAACGTTGGTGAGCAGTCAACCAATTGTACGGATACCAGAACCTCCCGGTCCAAAACCACTTCGCAAGCAGCAGAAACGCTCTATTAACCAGTGGCATCAAACCGAGTTGTCACTAGTTGCTCGAATTGTTGTAATTCCGATCAAGTTCCTACTCGCCGAATGGTCACGCAACGAGAATGCTCCCTCCCCCAAGGTACTAGTACCATTATTGGAACACCAGTCCAAGCTACATGACGCAATGTGCCAACTGCGAATGTGTACTACTGAACTAACTTTGCAAAAGGCAAGCCTCCAAGTAACTCTCATCTTGCTGGACATGCTTCCCTGCGTTTGCAATCCTTTCTTGGTGATGCAGCAAGCCGCACTATTTGCCAGTCAATGCTCCAAAGGGGGCAGTATGGATATTCATTTCAAGACGGAGCTTCCTCCGCCACAAGATTGCGATCCGATGCAAGCTCTGACCATTTTGGCCAGAGCCGAATGTCTTCAAGCGGTCCACTTTTCACGAGAAGCAACGTATCTCTGCAGCTATGTTGTTCGCTGCTGTCGAATGCGTCGCGATGAATCTACCAATAGTGTTAGTAGCGGTAATGGTGATGCCGTGCTTGTTGCTGAGCAACGACAACATCAAGGATGGACCGGCCGATGGAAATTGATTGGCATTCATGCCTACAACCTTGCCATGGCGACGCGGAGCACCATTTGCGCGACACAGTATGATAAGGACTCGAAAAGCAAGGCGTTGGAAATTTGGGATGATGAAGTTCTGGGAGAGCTGGAACGGTGTCGTTCCGACGCCATTGCCATGAGGAAAGCAACAGTCGGAGATCACGATGGTGAAGAGCAAGAAGAAGACGTTGCTGATGACGATGCAGATGGTATTGCTGACAACGGGAATGGTGATGCTATCGATGCCATGGACTCTGCCGAGGTGGCAGCGCCTGAGTCAGTATTAGATAGTGAGGATTCTATGCACTTCGCGGAACTACAGAATGTTTGCCTAGGGGACCAGGATGATTTTGTCGAAGACGACGATGAGAACGATGGGAGCAATGATGATTGCTTCAATAATGACTTGGTGGATCCCATTGAAATTGTCGAAGTCTAAAATGCCCTGCTCCTTAAGGCCCGTCATCGATCCATCGAGCATAACCTGGTGTTAATCAATTCTGGACTACGTTTCGGGTCATACTCGGAGTACCAAGGAAAGCCATCACTTTAATCTTTGTTGTCTGGTCCCTTTTTGTTGTAACGCAGTGGCTAAATGACAACAATAGAGGTCCAAACTTGTTACAATCC